>JAQFYU010001974.1:0-13085 GCA_034694905.1 Ceratophysella granulata
TGCATTTGCTGGTTTTAATTATCCAAATAAATAAAAATACATTATTTGGCCAATTACTGAAATTCTCCAAATTGATAGAATATATGACTAATAAGGTTTGGGGTAGCCATCTACTACTGGAATGCATTTTGATTGTTTTACTTACAAAACCTATAAAGAAGCAAATTATTGCCAGTTAAATGATGGGAACATAGAAACTTAGTCAGACTTTTATCAATTTGGTGAATTTTAGTATTGGGCAAATAATGTATTTTTATTTATTTCAACAATTAAAATCAACAAATTAATACCATTTAAATCCTTACACAAAGAATCTTGGTTGACTTAATTTTTATCAATTTGAAGAATTTCAGTATTGGGCAAATAGTTTCATTTCCACTTAGCTCAAATAGTCAATTAACCCAGTTCCGCAATACACTCCAATGCAATTCAAGGTATTATGGACACAGATATGTTGCTGCTTAAGCAATGGCAGGTTTGCATATTTCGGGTCGATTTCGAAAAATTTTGCTCAAACCCATCGTATCATGCTGGAATAGGTGCCCTTTCCCAGACCAATAAGTAAGCGGATTTTACAAAGTTCGATGTACAAATGGTATACTTATATATTATTTGTATGCCTTTCTTTATTGCTCAAGCCAAGTTCTGCTCTGCTTGAATGGCGTCGTTGTCGGGCGTTTGCGTGTGAACACAGATTTTGTTGTACAACGGAATTCTTGATTTAATAGGGCCACAAGTAAAAAAGATTAAAATCCGCTGCCATAAATTATATTTAACTTATATTCAAGTAGCGATTGTGATTATATGCGCATAATTCTGAACTTCTTAAAGATACCTGCCTACTACTTTTACTTATTCAAGTCAAATGGACCTAAAGTGGCCACAATTTACAAGAATCACCGTCACAGAGGAGACTCGCATCTGAGCTTCTTCTGTCCTTTGTTGTTTGGTACTCTACCATAATGTTGTCGCTCGTCGTTGCCGCGCGTCATTTTTTACCAGAATTTCAATGACTTTTATTCTGGCCTCAATTCCTCAATTTCGTATTTTTATTGTCGTGCGTTTCAGTAGTCGATTGTGGTGTGTGAATATTCAGGAGGAATCAATCATCTTAACTCAACTGAACAGGAATATTTTGCGAAGCTTCCATTGTTATTTTTTAGTGCTGAATAATCGGATCCGCTTCAGAAGAAGGATAAACGATTGTGTTATTTTATGACTCCACGCCACTCCAATTTAGCTTCTTCTATTTGAATGATTTTAAATTCGTCTGTAGAGCTCAGACTCAGAGAAGCCTTGCAGTCGTGTCCGTGTCGTGCAAGTAGATTTTGCGGCATTATTGGCCTATTAAGCAAATAAAAAATTCAAGAATATTCCACAACCCAAATAGTCTTGACGAAAGAGGGTTCTAAAAGTTATTTGGATTTATAAACAAGACTGACCTTAATTGCTCGTTGCTTTCAAGCTTAACCGCATGCATGGCTATTTCTCCATCCCCATAAGTATTCCAGGTCAATTTTCGTCGTGCCTAGCCTTGAGGAAGATCCCTGACTAATTATTAAAATGATTGTAATAATAATTTGGATCTTTTCATAAGCTACAATTAAGCTCACCATTGAAAGGACGTGACAGATTAAAAGTGGAATACAGAAATGAAGGCAAAGTAAATATTAACGCCGACGACGTCGAGCTCAAATATTACATAAAATTGGTAAATATTTGGAAGATTTGGACCATCTTCCATCTCTATCCACATCGGTAAACAATTTCTTGGGAAATTATACCGCAAAACTGTTTTGAATTAAGATACTAAATATAATTCATGAAAGTTCTTCTATCTATGTGCAAGCAAGAAAAATTATTGATACAAATGGTGTAATTAAATTTAATTAAAGCGCATGTATTGTGCTAGAATTCACGATTTTAACATGGCAGAAGACCAATTTGAGACCTTCAATTCAAGAACTCTTTCCTTCCTAGTCATAATGAAAGTGAAAAGAAATGGAAAACTGCTTAAGAAAAAGTAGGGCCAGATCAGATCAAACCAAACAAAGCGCATCAAGTCGAATGCTAATCCTGAAGTACGATTTCTATCCCTGACACTGTGAACGGAAGAAGCGCAAAGAAAACCGCAAACTGAAGTGTAGAAACTTTATACATTTAATATAAATTCTAATCTGCATTGGATGAGAATTGAGAATCTGTTTTGAGGTTTCTAATTTCGCATGACAAATTCGCAAGTTAATTTCAGGGTCTCAAGTTTCAAAGTGTATGTATACCAAGTACCAAGCAATCGAAATTTATTCATCTGTAAGCTGAAATGAATAGCTGTCTGAGGTAACCACAGGCTCCATAAATTCAATATGAATATATAATGAGACTGAGACCCATTAAATGGCAAGTGGAAAGCCGAAAGCCGACAAGGGATTCGAAGCTCAAGCGCTCGTATATTTTTATTTGTGGGCGCAAATAGGAAAACCTTGAGCTGAATGTGTAGACTTGGATATTTGAAAATTTGGTATTCTATAGCATAAATGCATATTTTACATTTCGACGTGCTTTAATTAGACCACCAGCTTTCTGCACCAAGTAAATGGCAAGGTAAAAGGATGAGCGAAAGTTTACTCGGTTAAATCAATCAGAAACTTGCCAGCGTGTAACTGGAGGGAGGGTGCCAAGTGCCAAAGCTAATGGCTAAATGCTAAAACTGGGTCTGGCTGGGCTGGTCTCATTTCTCTTTCGCACTTCGTAACGCTATTTGCACATGTGTCTCCCATCCCAAATCCCAACCAAGAACGAGTACTTAAAATATGTATTCCACATCACGTGCAAAATTTAAACACCTGACGCTTTATGAGTAATTTAGCTAATTGCATTCCTCATTCCTCATCATCCTAATGTATGCCGTATTATATTTACAGGTACGGATTTAATACTACTGCCAATTACAATGATCATGAACTATATTGCGGAGGATTCTCACGCCAATATCAGAAAAATGGCGGAAATTGCGGTAAGTGTCCAACAAGTTGCACTTTCAGCTATAATAATCGTATAACCACAAATAATTTTTATTTTATTTTACCAGGTGTTTGCGGAGATGCTTATGATATGAGTTCACCACGCCCAAATGAGGCTGGAGGAGTTTATGGCCAAGGCATTGTGGTTCGCAAGTATCGACTCAATTCCATTATTCGTATAAAAGTCGAATTAACGGCTAATCATAGGTAAGAAAAAAATTGATGAAAATCAAATTAGGCAATAACGAAAATGTAACTATTTTTCCATGTTTTCTTGCAGAGGCTACTTTGAATTCCGTCTGTGTCCAAACAATAATCCTAAGAAAATTGTTAGTCAAAAGTGCTTAGACAATTACCTTCTGAAGCAGTCAAATGGAGAGGGACCAAGGTATGGAACTCATCGTGCTTATCCACTTAAATCGCATCGATAATTCCAATATGCATCATACTTAATCGATTGGTTCTGGACTAACAGGTATTTCCCTGCAGAAGGAACCAAAGTATTTGAGTCAAGGTTCATTCTACCGAAGGACTTGACTTGTACCCAGTGCGTCATGCAATGGCGTTACATTGCGGGAAATAATTGGGGGCCATGTCAGAATGGGAGTCAAGGAGTTGGATGTGGACCTCAGGAGGAATTTCGGGCATGCGCCGATGTTGCAATTACTGACAGATCTGGTCATGCTTCTTCAGAAGAATCCGAAGATGTGGATGAAAATGTGGTTGATACGAGTAAGATTGTGTTTTCTGTAAATTTTCGTAGAAAATGGTGATACTTCGTTAAGTAGGTCTAGTTTAGAAAACACATTAGCTTCCAAAACGCGGCGGATTTTGCCAATTCTGTACGCATTTTTCTATTTTTTTTGAAATTTTGAAGCCTTGTTGAGGTCTTGTTCTTGTTTTGTACCTGAGTTTTCGCATGATTCAAATGGCTACCCGTTCGCAGAACAGTTTTCATTCTAGCCAGATACTAAAAAAAATTAAATTAGAAAATAATGTGATAAATGCTATGGGCAATCTGCTATCAACAGTAAATGCCTGTAACAGTAAATGACACCAAAACTGGTTTTACTCATTCTACAACGCAGAGAAGCTCAATTATCGGATTTCAAAAACATCAATGAGCTGGAAAGAACTAAAGGTACACTGAATCACAATGTATCCTATAAGTCTAACCGGTTCTCCTGTCACGTTTTTCAGATAAACTGGAAGGTGACAGTACCACAACAACTAGTGAGACGCCGTACGGGACAGAATCCGAGCCTGTGGTTTGGCCTTTTATTATGGCCCTGGTGGCTCTCGTGGTGGCTGCCATAGTATTCGGAGCTCTCTTTGGATGGTTCTACCGAAACGAAGTGATGCAGTATGCTCGTGAAACTGTGAACAAAGCCAATTGGAAAATGACAAATGGGAATCCATTTCGTTCTTCCAGTCAGACCCAATACCCTCCCAACAATTACTCGGTAAACTCAGGCTCCGGACGCCATCCTCCCATCCCGCCGCCCCGAAACAAGAAAACGTCCACCACTGATCTCCACGTGGGCAGGGAAGATTTTCATAATCAACAGAATCACCAACAACAAAGACGAATCATCACACCGGATATAATTTCTCAGCCCATGTCAGTCACTATTAATGGGTTCCCAATTTAATTATTAATACAGAAGTTCATTCTTTATCATCGTGAAAAGACTAGAATAATTAGTCTAATAAGACTTAAGTTTGTAGCATCTGAATGTCAGAGATGATCGTACGCGTGTTATATTTAAGTAGGTTAAGTTGTGTTTGTATCGTGTGAAGTGTGAAAAGTTTGTTAATCATTGACGAAAAATGAGGATTGAGCAGGATTTGAGCCATAGTTTATGTAGAATCTTTAGATTGGTTTTGAATGATATACAGTAATTAAGTTGTCAAACGTGTGATGTTCTATATTTAGGTAACTTTAGTCACCATTCATGGTGACTACAATTAAAGTACAGACTTGCCCGTATAGTAGCCTATTGTTCATTTTGTTCGCAAAAAGACATTTAAAGTGTATGATAAGTATCGGCTATCATCGGCTCGTAATTCCAAAGGGATCTACCGCGATATTCTTGTTTAAGACTCCCTTTGTTAATATTCAACTCCCAATCCCAATCCTATTGGAACTTTTACATTTAATAACAACAATATTTTTACAAAACTATTGAGTTCGCGTTATTATTACTTCCCAAAGAACTGAACTTGGAAATCTACCTACGACATATGGGCCGTTATTACACAGTAGAACTTTCGAAACTATAAGCTTCAAAGTGATATGTGATATGCGTATATAAATCGAAATATTTTAGAAGGTTTGATGTTGGGGCTCACAGAGATCAGTTTAGGTTAGTTCAGGTTACTCAAGGTTAGGAAAAACAACACAGACAAATAATTCGTCGTAAATTGAATCAAGAATTTGCTTATCTTAGTTCGGCTTTAGTTGAAGAGTTGTTACGAGTTGCGATTTGCGATACGATTAAGACCCCAATTAATGCCGTCAAACGGTGGGGGTGGGATACAATATTCCTGAAGCAGGATTGGATTCCTAATTCTTGGACAACAGCTATCAAAAGTCAGTCATGCAATGCAAATATTTAAAGGATTTCTGATTTATTCGACATTTTCATAAAAGTCTTATTTCTCGGTTTTATTGGGCGTGAACGTCATGCTAATTGTTATGCTACAAATTATAGCTTGGTGCAGGACATTGGACATTGCATCGGCACCATCATACTAGAATTTATTTTACAATACAATAATGCAATTAATATGATGACTACATTAAAATTCTTGAATCCGAATTATAGAATATTGCAGTTTCAGGTTATGTGTTATGTGTTATGTACATATTACAAAAAATAAAATGAACAACCTCGATACTCTTCCTGAGGCGCAGCTGGCCTAGGGTCTGGGAACGGAGATAGGCCTCAATTTACGAAAAATGGCGAGGTTTTGCAATTTATGTTGAGCCAATTAATTATTAGGAAGCCTGTAGTTTTCGGTCGCTTTCAGCTATCGCTAATCGTTAGTCCCTTTCCTATAATACGCTAAATAGTGCCAGGCCCAAACAGAACAGCCGGGAAAACTTTGTAGATTCAACTCAAACAAATTTCAAATTCTCTGCTCTGCTCTGCTCGCTCGAGTGCAGCGGCTCATAATTTTGCAATTGTGAATTGCAACTGCAAGTTGATATTGAAATAATTCACACCAAAACAAACAACAAATAATTTGTTACGTTCATAAGAATTCCTTGAATACCGGATTAAGGAATCATGCGGCTGGGATGGGCTCTCTTCAACAGGCGGAATGTCACACCAGGGTTCATTTGGACTGGGTAAGTCATAAGTACTTTTGTACTTTGTTACTTACACTTTTCACTTTTATAATGTATGTATAATGTAATTAATGTATATGTATAACATATAAAGGCAAATAGCATAAATACGACGGTTATTTATATTTAAGTATGCCAGCGTCCTTGTAGGCCTGTGTAAACCTGTTAGGACATAAGATAGTCCATTTTATGTGTCACAGAAAGTATACACCTGCTTTGATATTTGATACTTTGAAACGATTCTAATAAACAATAGAAGCCGGATTCAGCTGATTTAACTTGTTATGTGATCCAAGCTCTGTTACGTTATAAGAATTAGTGTTTCAGTTGGACAAATCATGTTTTATGTGTTAAGGCGAAGCACATCGGTATATGTCAATCCTCTGTGTGTCAGGCAAGTATTGTTTGAAATGGTTTCCTAGTAATTTTATTGTAATTTTGATTTTGGCATAACTTAACGCGTCTAGATTCTCTTCGCCGATTTTCGTTCAGAATCCTTCAAATGGTAATTCAATTCAACTTTCAACTCACATTGTATACCAGAATATTAGAGGGAAAAAGATTAAGTAACCCTTTCTTATAGTTTGATATTGATACAATTCTAAAATATAATCCTCCTTAATTCGGATGGACAGATCGTTGTGTCGTAGAAAGCTTTTGTTGTAATATTTCGCATAATTTAGATTCTACAGATTCGCTATCCCATTTCATTCGAAAAACTCTGATAATCCTAAAAATGAAAAATGTGAGTTTTGACCGGTATACGAGATATATGCGGAATTGATAATTCGAGGGAATCGTAATCGTACTAGAAAATATGGTACCAGATTCTTTCAGAATTCTTCCGTTCCTTCCGAACCAACGAAAGTCTTCTACTTTGAGAGATACATAGTTGATCTTCCTTCCAGACGCATGGCCGTATAAACAGTAGAAACTCGAATGGATAAGTTTCGTGTCCTACGCCCCAACTGCATTAAGATTTGTGTGTTTGAAAGAGCCTCATCTTCCGAAATAGGGTTTCTACTTTCTGCACTGTGTTTCCACGACCACCTTTTGGCTTATATTTTGTGCTTCCAGTTCCAGCAAAATTACAAATCAATCAGTAAACTAAAAAATATTCCTATTTATATTTCCGATAGGAAACATCGATTGACCCATAAGATTTACCCACATAATCTTGAAGCATATAAGAAGCGAATTAGATTGGAGGAACAGAATTTATTCTACCTTCGGCATCCATACCTCACTGTTGTAAGTTTATTAATTCAATATTCATTCACTCACACTACCACCCTCGTGCATGCCTATTAGTTTGATTGTCTTAAAAATCCTATTTGCAGGAACAAGAGGATGGTCATTCAACAGCAGTAAATCGGAACCGACAATGGTTTGAGAGGAAAATGGTGGAGCAATATGCACGGAAGGTCAAGCTTAGTAGGCGGACCGAAGACCAACTGGGTTTTCTAAATGTGTCAAGTTCATGGGAACGTTAGGTCCTGCAACATCACTAATTTTTCATTCAGTTTAGACATATATTAAATATTTAGTTCAAATAAAATATTAATGATCTACACCTGCTTCCATTTTCATCAGCTTTGTATAAGACATGGACCGAAACCGAAGTCTCACTGCTAAGCGTCAATCGACATAAAGTAATGTGGAGATGAAGTTGTTCTGTCGACAAACTCTGTTTACATATGTAACTGGCTATTTGCCTCATTGGATGGAACCGGTGAAATGGATTTTAGCCGTCATAAGTGAAAGAAAGGCGGTTCTCATCTCTGTTTGTGTATTTCCAATTCCTATTCCACTGAATATTTCACCGCACCCTCCTCCTTTTTAAGCCCATACCATACGGCTGAATAAATCGTCGAATGTAAACAATGAGTTAGCAATTATTTCTATTAGTTTTTGGGTGGAGTACCACCACAAAAGCCTGAATGGCCTGCATCCATCTCATATTTCATGCCACCATCCATCCCCGCCGGGTGAAGTTGAAGCATCCTTCCTGCTGGATAACCGCTAAAGACACAAAAGTAAATGGAACATGGAACTCATATGTAGTACTCGTAAGTCATTCCCAAGACGATTTGGTCGAAATTGGTAAGGCTGTAACATTCCTATGGGAATACCTTCGGTTATGTTTAAAGACAACTGGGTTGTTAATACCTGTGTGAAAATGCTCAAGCTCGCCAGAGATTTACCTTAGTACGCAACACAATAATATCAAATAATCTTATCGTGCATTTAGATACCAGACACTAATACATACCAGCATATCATAAAAACTTTTAAAACATAATTTTAAAATAAAAGCATCACCGGCTCTTCCTCGTACTTCCCGACCCTTCAGCCTTTAGCTCCGGGGTAGAATCCGCACACGCCTCCTCCATCTCAATACGTGATTCAATCCAATGTATCCGACATCGGAGTTTTCATAGTTTCGATTCGATTCGATTGGCTATATTTTTTTCGCCATTTCTGACCTGAATCTTTGATATTTTACTACCTCCTCGGATTCAATCACAAGCACAACCGGACTTAACTTTTTTTGCTTAGATTTTATATTCCAGAATAGTTTCAGGATTCAGTGTATTTTTAGCAAAAATGATGCAACATGATACGAGTATACTGAAAGTACAAACAGTTAACGAAGTGTATATAATCTGTAAATGTGTACCAGTTAATACCTACATTTTTGGTTACTGTATTTTGAGATTTTAACAATGTATATCGAGTTCTTTTTAACTGAAGTCGGATCTCGTGTCGTCCGTCAGTGGTGGCGGGTGGCACAATACTAGCGCATTATAACAGATTACAGCTGAAAAGCTAATTAAATAAAAGTTTTCTATTCAACCGCACGCACGCACGCTTAAACTTTAGAACACTAGATTCCATAAAATAATTGAATAAAGCGAAAATTATGAGACTGAAATACTATTCTACTATTCTACTACGTACAATCTTAATTCCTTTTGACAAGAAAGTCTAATTAGAAATATTTTCGCCGATTTTTATTCCGACTTTCCTGTGAATAACACGAAGGGAAAAGAATACAGATTGTCGAAGTTACGTTGCCATTGCCAGTGCCAGTTCCAAATTCTCTGCACATCGTGTATCCGTGTCTGCCTGCCCTCATGGATTTATGTTTTCTTTTCATACAGTTTGTATCTCAAAAGCCCAAACATCATCAGAATATTCCGGGGTAAACATTTTAACGGGATGATGTTTGGTATTTCACGTCCTCGTGAGGCTTCATACAAAGTTTTCATTATGATTCCTATGTATATCAGATCAGAAATCAGAACTGTTCTGGCTTTCTGGTGGGGGGTGTGTTTTGATTTTACCCGAAACATGCCCAACACTTCACGTTCCCGTAGCCCTTTGTGCCTGCATTTGACGGAGAAGGGTTTCTTCCTACATTAGCATTTCTGGGTCTCGTTTTGGGTTTGATACCCTTCAGCATTGCTTACATTACCCACGCGTTCACTCACAGACACAATGCAATACAAAACAGTCCGTGCACTTGAATTCAATGCAAAGCAGAAGCAGAGTGCGTGCAGGATAGGGATGAATGAATCATTCACTCGTCGTGTAACAGCAAACTGACGGTCGTATTCGGATTTTCGGAGGAAAAGGGAAACGCTCCAAACCCATATCATAGGGAAAACCGGGAAGACGGGTCGATAAAGAGCATGGCGTGAAATCATAAAATCTATCCTGCATACTTTTTGAAAAAAAAATCAGTAGTAGTGAAGAATTGATCAAGTGTGCGTGGTGTAATGTAATACTACGTCGGTTTTGTGTGTTGCTGAGTGTTGAGTGCGAGTGACGAAAATGTAAACAAAGCAGTAGTGTAGTGGAGTTTAGCGTTTGAATCTCAATATTTATAATCCCTGGAGTAGCTCATGTCGATTTATTAGACTCTGTGGATTGGATACATGTACTAAAAACCTCGTGAAGTGAACTCGTGTATGTTGTAATGTAACATGTATATAATTCATTCATTCCATCCAGTAGTGTCGAGAAGACGCGCCATGAACCCAGTCTACAATTAGTGCAAAAACGACTGTGTGGCTGGTCATCAATCAATTTAATAATAAAAAAGGGTTGAACGCAGAAGTAGCCACACTGTGCTTCACGTAGTATATACATAGATTCATTTCTTTATTACGTGCATCCGCATTACTACGGTTGGTGCTGCAAGAGTTCAACAGTGGGTAAGTTTTTATTTTTAGTGCTCACACGGTGCGCCGTGTGCCTGACCGTACATGGCACATGGCATGGCTCGTTATAAACAATCTTCTATGTACTATAAACAAGTCCAGGAATTATTATGTATACCAAAGAGTTGTATGACCTTATTGCTTATTGTAATAACAATTCTGTCATGGGTTTTACAGGCAGACGGGGTTCCAGATTCAGTATTCAACTTTTCTCAGAGCTCAGCAATTGTGTTTTGTGTT
The DNA here is from genome assembly GCA_034694905.1 of Ceratophysella granulata. Classification (NCBI taxonomy): domain Eukaryota; kingdom Metazoa; phylum Arthropoda; class Collembola; order Poduromorpha; family Hypogastruridae; genus Ceratophysella; species Ceratophysella granulata. The sequence goes on from JAQFYU010001974.1 coordinate 10,842, forward strand.
CCGTTCCGTAATTCTGAAGCCAAGTAAGGAAAGCGAAGATTGTGGCAGGATCAGATCAGGATGGCTGCTGCTCCTCCTGGTGAGTCTTTGACCAAGAAATAATTATTTTTAATTATTGGTCAGGATAATAAATCAGGCTTGGGCTGGGACCAGGGATTCTCCAATTCTCCAATTCTCCTCAAAGGAAAGTGTTTACTTCCTTATACGCATATCAGAAGGGAAATGTTAAAACGCGTGTATAGATTACAGAATGCCAAAATAGGGAGTAAGTAAGTACACGGTACACGGTATGAGTGAGCAGGTTGAAAGGAAAACGAAACTTGACATTTTGTTTTGGTTAGATTTTATTACGTGTGAAGACATTATGGGTTACGGGATACGGGTAACTGTTATACAAGATCTGGGTGTATTAACCATAAACGCCTCCTATAGTAGATGCTTTATGAGTTGTTCCATGAGTGAATACCATGGGGTTCCAGTAGACGAACAGACAGATCGATTAAATATCACTTTGGAATAAGTACCAAAAGATCCTAAAAGTCGACTTTGTTATGGGTTAAATAAAAAAATAATGCAAAAACGACTATTATTGGTGAAATAATTGGAATTTGGAATAAATGGTTGTATTTGTACGTTTCATTAGTCTAGTTTTATAAACTTATCCACGTAACGAATCCGAAATTGAAGCCGATTCAAAGATTTTAATTTCACCGTAGGTATGTACTGTATGTGCTTATTACTTATTCCCAGAAACAAATAATAATACCTGATTGGTCTGTAAATGCCAATATGCTTTATTAGCGTTGCGTGAGACCACAACAAACGTTTTCAAACGGATTCGGAATTTACACGAACAAGATGCGCTAAATCTTTAACCAAGTTTGACTACGATACTGATCAAGTAACTCAGCCTTGTCATCTCAAGTTTTTCGTGAGAATAAAAAGTCGTATGAGCCGAATCCTGGTCCAGCAATGCGTGAGCACGCGTAAAGTCCAATGATCTGGATAAGGACATGGCGTGTAATCTAAAGTAAATCTTAAAACTGCAAATGATCCCACACTGTGGAAGTAGCAAAAAAAAATGCAACGATTGAAAGGAAACATTCCACCCAATCATCTCAAATGTCAGAGACTGACATTTACATGTACAAACTAATATCCAGTCAGGATCTGATCTGATCAAACGGAAAAGGGTAGAGTAGAGTAGAACAAGTTCCTCCAGTCAGCCCATAATAGCGAGCACTGGGACTCAATCCTTTCAAATTCTATAAAGAGAATCTGAGCACTGGACTCAAGTCTCAGTTTCAATTACAATGTCCACCTGTTCTAATCTTCTATCCTGCCCGTAAATCGGGAATCGGAGAAGTGATCTGATCACTCGAGTATTTCTATTTCCAATCCGAATCCCTTGTAAGGTCATGTCTTATTCCACTCCGTACTACTCCCGAGCCTATGGCTACACGAAGCCCAACGCTCCGACAGCGGGCAGTAGTGCCCAGCAGGGTCATTCGACTAGCGACCGACCTTCCACTCTCAACTTGCCCTACAACCCAAGCACAGCCCAGCTTCCCAACAAACCTTCACGCTACACGCCCACCCTCCCTACAATTCAAGTTCAACCCAAATCCTCTTCTTCCAGCTACTATCCTAATCTTCCAGTATCCTCCGCCGCTGGAGCATCTTCAGCTGCTCCAGGACCCTACACGTACAGTAGTACTCGCAGAATCCAGGACGTGATCACTGTTCCGCCCAAAAGTCTTGGTAGCTTGGGAGGGTATGGACGGCCGGAGCCCACAACGAGTTCCGTGCCGTATTATCAAACTCAAATGACGTCTATGAGACAGGGTCAAAGTGGACAGGGACAAGGAGGAGGTGGAATGGGTGGGAGTGGGGTGGGGGTTGGTACTAGTAAAAGTTCGCATAATCTCATGAACTCAATTCCTGATGTTTTTTGTCTTTCTTGCCCACCTGCGGAATTCAAATTCTCGGATGCCTACCGTGCTAAAACCCTACCCCGTACAGGAAAAGAGGTAAGCTACTGTCATTGTTCTAAGTATACATATTTTGTATTCGTTATATATATTTGGAGGCGATGATCTGAAATGTATATGTGTTAAATACGAACTTTTTTAGGTTACTTTAGAGGCTTGCGGCGAAGCTTCGCCAGGGCGAAGCAGGTGGCGAAGCGGGTTTTGGCGAAGCTTCGCCATTATGATTAGGAGGCGAAGCTTCGCCGACGAAGCT
>JAQFYU010001975.1:0-13084 GCA_034694905.1 Ceratophysella granulata
AGCTCTGTATCAGCTCGTACAACAAACGGGGAAAGCCATGTCTGCTTCACTACTCAAAATAGCATTTGATGTGAGACGATTAACAATACGAATATTTATGCCTAGTGTAAAAATTCACTTAAAAACTTTTAAAATCCACAGGCATTCGAGAAACGACAATTCAATAGTCAAAGCGGTGGTCCAAGTCTAATTACTGATGCTATAATTTGTGTCGCAGAAGAAGACGAGATCTCATTAGATCCGCGCGGAAGCAACCCAAGTAGTGATGAGGAATACGAAGAGAATTTTCCACTTCTACGCCCATCTTCAATTTAAGAATTGACGGAAGTACAGGATTTGTTAAGTCAAGTTTTTCATACAGTGACCTGTGACTGTGACCAAAAAAACTGACATTCCTTTCCTAACTCTTGTTTAACACTAATACAAATACTATACACTTAAGTAATTAGTAATTACCCACTTCTGCAACATGTAATCACACGTCTAAATGTTTTAACATGTGTTCTGCGTGAGTTTGTTAAACGACGAGGGCATTAGGCCTGGAAGCAGGACGAAGTATAAAACATGATCTGATCTTGTCTTGAGCTTGAGTATTATTTATTCAATGCCTGACAGGTTTTCATTCTTGTTTCCTAAACCGGTTTAATGATAGAGTACATACAACCCGAGAAAAGTCTATCTAATTAACTAAACCTTGTCTTCCTGCTTGACAACATGTTTCTGAGCTGAAGATACCCCTCGCAAAAAAAAAAACTTGTTTTCAGTCAATGAACTTTCCTTGAATTCTTTTTTGTCTGCCTGGCTTCTTCTGAATACCACTTTTGCTTTGTCAAAAATTCTTGGTCTGAACTGAAAGTGAATTAAGGAGAATAGCGGAAAATGAGGAAACTTTTTTGAGATCCTTATCCTAGTGGTGTGAGGGCCTTGGATTTCCCCAGTAGCCAGAATAGATTGGGATTCTTTGGGATGGAACTATTTGAGATGGATGGTATCTGTAACCCAAAACGATTCAGTAATTAAGTATAATGCATCGCGACTTTTTTTTAAATCGTAAGTATATATTTTTAACTTACACGAATCGCCGTCTTGATCTCATTGCAGTTGGGTTCACGACGTACTCCGGGTTGTAGGCATCTCCGCGAGCAGGGTCACGGTACCATGGGTAAATCAAGACACGAGGGGTCTTCGTCTCTGGGACTTCATATGACGAATCCTGAACTTGAACTTCATCTTCACTACTGTCGTCACGGGCTCGTACCACTTGAGTTGGGACGGAATATGGATAATATCCACCTGGCCGTCTGTTTCCGGGATATCTGTTTCCAGGATAACGATTTCCAGGGTAGTATCCACCGGGATAACGGTGACCACCTCCTGGATACCTGTTTCCGGGATATCTGCTTCCAGGATATCTGTTTCCAGCGTAGTATCTGTTTCCACCAGGGTAGTAAGGCACTTGGTAGTTGTTCCTGCTTACATAGTACCCGGTTCCGCCATATTGAGCAAGAGCTGGGTAGCTAATGACGCGTCTGTTCTGGTAGCCAAGGTTGGTTCCAGGTCGATAGATCACAGGGACTTGACGTGGGTTGCTAATAATGTATCCACTTCCGCCATGAACAAGGGGTTTGTACTGCCTTCCCACCGAGGGCACCTTTGAATTGACGGGTTCCTTCACGTAGCCCACCAATTCCGTTCTGTAATGTGGTCGGGAACTGTACTGAGGTGGTGGGGGTCTGGAACTGTAACGGCGAGCTGGTCCGTCTCGCTGTGGTGGCGGTCTGGATTGGTAGCCACCATTGGGTCTGGGTGAATGCTGTGGAACGGGACCTCGGAGGGCGGCGGGACCACTTAGAGACCCTGGGCCATGGGAGGGCTTACCATGTTGAACATTTGTTGGATGGTTCAAGTTGTACGCATTGGCTGAAATATAATAAGCACAAGCGTTGAACCAATTTAATTGTAGCAATTGACGAAGCATCCTAACAATTCTTTTATTTTTGAAACAAAAGCAGAATTTTCGTGTGGCATGAGGGTCAACTCTTTAGTATGACATTGAAAGTTGTGACAAATTAAGCTTACCATCCGGCCCGGTGGGTTTTCCATCAGGATTCGGAAAAAGTTTTTCAAAATCGGGAGGATAGAACGATTCGTCGTCATCGGCGTCATCATCGTCCGCATCCTCGTCATCCGCATCTTCTTCATCATCATCTTCTTCAACTTTCTGTACCTTGATCTTTGACTTTTCGCTCATTCGACTATTTCTGTTAAAGGAAGACAAATTCAAACGTAAGTCTTGAGTATATTAATTTTTAACTAGAAATGAAGACATCATGTTTTAATTACCTATTGTAACGTCCATAGTAATCGACGGAAGAACTGACGGGAACTCGGGCAGCGGCTGCGAGTTCTAGCGCAATTGGCAGAAGCACCAGAAGCACCAAGAGTAACTTCATTCTGTGGAATAGGAATTGTTTTATTTAATATTCATTAACTTAATTGACGCTGAACCTACAAAAATGTGTATTTTTGTTTTAAATACCTGGAGATATTTAAGTTCACGCCTTGACTGCTGAGAATGAACTGATCCGGGTTGCCGGACGGTAGAGAGATTTTGAGTTTTTGACTTCTTTTGTTTCGGTGACTTGACGGAACATCTCGTTTCACCTTGAATCCGGTCAAAAGCCGGCTGCTTGGTGCGAAGAGATCAAAATACCAGTTTTAATCATTCAGCTTCTGCTTTTACTTTCTGTAATAATATGAATTCGCATCTTTGAGATCAGATGGGCGTTATGGCTTCTAAAGCTTATGCTCCTCAATTCATATGCTGCTTGTTCGTACGACCTTTGTTCGTCACGCTGCTTCGTCTTGGTATTCAAGGTAAGCACTACGCAAAACATTTTAAAAAACAATTATGAGCAAATAGAACTCCAGCGATCATAAAATATTTAAATTAAATAAGCAGTAGCAGTTTCAAAATTAAGAAAATGACTTGATGCAAGTTGGAAATTTTAATTGAGCTGAATTCAAGGCGTTGTTGTGCTATGTTATGAACAATGCAATTCCGTCGTCTTGAATCGAGCTGCAGCAAACAAGAATATTGTATATGAATTCCATGCATGCCACTGATTCACTGATTGCTTGAATCACATTTATCTTGTTATGTTCTTAGCGTCTCCTCAATTTCTTGCAATTTATCTGCTAGTTTTGAATGACGTAATAACAGTCTTTAGGATCCGGATAATATCTACTGCTTTCGCCTTCTACATAATTATTAAGTTTTTGAATTGTAGTGTGCAAATCAATCGAAAATTGGCATTTACGAGACCTGATTGATAAGTATTAGTTTGGTCATCTTAAAAACCGTAGTGTAACGTTCCATGCAGTACAGCTGGATTGTCATAATTTTCTGTGTATCCCACCACCACTGGTTCCTCCGAAATTTTTTCCACACAAAATTAAAAAATAGATTTCCGAAGCTGATTTTTAAGCTATTTTTCTCGTCTTTACTGAAACTAAACGCCGTTATTTGTCATTTTAGATTAATAGGGAAATCTTGAAACAATAGAGCAAGATTTTAATTCGAATCGAAAAGCTCAAAACATTTTTTTAAAACTCAAATTGGCAACGTTCATACAAAGCAATAGGAATAATTTGTACTAAATCTTGAGCTTTGCTTTTATTACTACTGACTACTTATTTTTTAGGAAATTCCAAAATTAAAGTAATTTATGTGTCTACAATTTATTGAACACCTCAAACCAATACAATGAACCGAGCCGAGACAATGCGTTTTGGTTCCAAGGCTGAAACAACAAGAAACTGGAAAGTTCAATTGGATACAAATCAAGTTTTAATTTATTCCGTAGAGCTTCCCCAATTTTTTTTGTCCATCAACTTAAATATTTTCATTGCAAAACAACAGAGCATCTGTTCAATTAGGTTCTTTCTGAGTATCAAAGTGAAAGTCTGAATGTTTTACAGGATGGTCTTGGGTCGAACTTCAATCCATGCTTTGATCTGTGGAATGGAGAAAACGGTCTCCTTGAACTCCTTCAATTTGGCATAGCCGTCCAACACGGTCGGGTCAACAGTGAGTTGGAAGAAATCCAAGAAATGAGCAATGTAAAGGTCAGCCCAGGTCAGCTCATCGCAGACTAACCATGCACCTTCAGTCTTCTCCAGGAATTCCGTATATTTGTCAAAGTACTTCGGAAAATGGTATTGTAGAAGAGCTTGCTTGAAGCTATCCTTTTGACACGTGTCAGTTTCTCGCCAGTAGGCTCGCCAATGGAATCGAAGGTCAACCATACTGTCAACCTGAAAGGTCAATCAAAGTAGAACTACATGCATGTTTAAATCATCTGGATTCTGGATTCACGTTGCCCTTTCATTGTATTTATTGGTCTTAACATTTTTTCGCCAAAGCTGAAGCTTCATTACATGAATTTGTATACATATATGAAAATCGTACAAGTTCATCACACAAGGCAGCTTCCATTTCCGTCTGTCCAACTAGATCGTATTTCCGTGCCAGGTACCGTGCAATGCTCGTTGATTGAGTCAATTGATGGTCATTTATTTTGAGAGCAGGTAAAACACCGTATGGATATTCTGAAAGCAATCAGTAAGACTTTAAGAAATTTTTAGTACCTATACAGATTTCTCTGGTACACAATATATTTGTTGAAAGGAACAATAACTCTCAAAACAGAATTCGTTTTGCGAAAATGATTTGAATGGCTAAATGCGATGAATCTGCTCGATACTTTGCCATTGACAAAATTTAATGAAATAGCAGAATAGAGACAATCGGAACAAATAAATGTAGATAGCATGCGGAGGACTAGGGCTAATAAACCGTAGCTAACATTACCGCGGCTGACCAGATAATTACAACGGCTGCCAAAACATAAACTGGCTGACCGAATAATTTTACTATTTTTTTTTGCATGTTTTGGACAAAATCTAGCCGAACTTTACCGAAATTAGTGTTTTTAGGCTCGGGTGTCTTGGGAGAACCTAACCCAACTTAACTACCCAACTAACCCAACTTACTAGCCTATGTAAACTCCTCCAAATGGCCAAATGCTAGAAACCTTGGCTAGCTAATTTATGCATTGCGTCAGCCATTATATTTTTTGGTCAGTCGGTTTAAGATTAACCCAAATTACTTTGTTTGTGTTCCGAAATCCAAGTATCATCCTTCTCAAGTCGAACGTCCTCGAACGGAATTCCCTTCAACTTGAAAATAAGTCGGATTGGTTCAGCCACACCTGGAATTCAGATTCACCGGTGATTAGACTTTATTATTGGGAGTATAAGGCTAGGATTAGCTTTCGTTCATTAGATTATCAGTTGCGAATTCTATTTTGAGCGTAATGCTTATTTTGCAACTTAAACAATAAAGTGACCTAAATTTATTAGCATATCCTGTGAGAATATCAATTTTACGAAAATTGCACAATGCTATCAATCACGAAATCCTGACGTACTCATGTATTATATGGTATGTATTCTGAATTTTAATAACGTATGCAATTTCGATCTTTTTAAGCATACGACTAACCTCGGAAGTTGAAGTAGGTCAATTGGAAACGTTCTGCTGGCTCATGGGTTTCTAAGTTATTTTCAGCCATTTTCATACGGTCTCATGCGAAAATTCAGGAAGGCCACGTATGTATTTTTGAATTTAAAAATGAGTTCAAACTGAATTTTTTAGAATTCCTCATAAGTCGGATGCTGGACTAATTTTATTTGTTTTTCAGATGGATAAAGTTATGCTATTCCAGCCTGTTTCCACGGTTTCATTAATCAATTGCCAATATAAATAGGAAATGTACTGGAGGTTTTCTTAGCTTGTCGTACCGATAGATCCACGGTTAATGGCAATGGCGCAGCGGAGCCAACTCGTAGATTAGCTAAATCGGTTTTACAACCATTTTATTTTAGGAACTATTAAAAACGTACAAAAATACGTAATTGAATCAGACTTCACCAAACACTTTATTCGTATTTTCATAAACACTGTCCGCCAGGACATCCGGTTCCATATTCTTGAGGGCAGCTACAACCTCAAGTACATTTCTGAAAATCAAAATATTCAAATCAGATTTTTGCATTACGATATACGAACCAGTTTGCAGAATCGTCTCTTACAGGATTGTCTGCGGTTCATTCCTTGTTTTATACATCGAATTTTCACTCCATGTCTTTTTTGCTGCTTCGAACTTCGTTTTTACGAATTTTGAGGAGAAATGACTTGGTCGAATGCCACACCAGGGTGAATCTGTTTCTAGCAACAGTGACTCTACTGGAATTTCTTTGACCATTTGACAGTTTTCTTCTGTCTTCAACGAACTATAAATAAGCACAACGGTTATATAACTCTAAATTATCAAATTTGTTTAAAATTGTATATTCCAGTCCAGTACCATCCATTAATTCCAATATGAAAGCCCAAATCAATGAACGACTTCATTTCTTCAACCGTTCCATCGAAAGAGTGGACTACTCCGCCTTTAGCGTAATGGGCTCGATTTTCCGCCAAAATCTCACGCAAGTCTTGAGCTGCTGCACGACAGTGCAGAAATAGTGGAAGATTAGCAAAAGTTCCTAGTTCAGTGAGTTGGTATGTGAAAAATCTAGAATAAGAAAATTATATTTAAAATTAACCTCAATTGTCAAATTAATTTTCAAACATACTTTTTCTGCGTCTCAATATCACAGAAGTTAGTCCGTTCATAATCCAGTCCAAATTCCCCAAGCGCAATGATTTTCTCCCGATTATCCTGAATCACTTGTTTGAGCTGATCCACATAAGCTGCTGGAGAGTCGAATTTAGTTGTGAATTCATTGCATCGTGTGGGATGAACACCGACAGTGCTGTTGAGCTGAATGCCTATCCGTCCAAAATACTTTTTTACTCAAGTTAAGTAATTCATATTATAAAAATTAAGATTTGACATCGTTCTTCAATTATTGTAACCTTGGCCATCAACCTCTCGTACAAGTTTGGCTGCATTCTGTGCTTCTTCCAAATTCCCAGCCGTTACAAATATTTTCTGGAGCCCGGCGGAAAAGGCACGTTGAAGTACACGGTTCAAATCAGGTTCGTGTTTCTTGGTCCCATTGTATAAACCTTGGTACATCTCATCCACCAAATTGGCACCAATATCTGCCAAAACCGAGTGATTAACATTCAACATACATAATTCATTATTGTAAATTAGTGTGATTTTTTTTATTGAATCGTCCACTGTATTATTGATTTTGATTGAGGTCACATGTCACATTCTGTAATGTTTATTGAAGCACATACCGATAAGACGAAACCGAGCCATTTGAATTTTCACCGTGTTTAATTTCAAATTCCACTCCAAAAGAAGCGAGGCGAAGCGTCTCCGATTTGAACACACAAGCGTGGTTAAGTTAATCGAAAATCGAAATCGAAACAGAAAACCAATAAATCTTACACAAGAAACGCTAAGAAACTTTTTACCAATTTGAATGATTTCCAACTTTCAAGATAAAATAAAGCGGCATATGCACAAACAACAAACATCTGATGGATGAGAGATTGAAATTGAAAGTGGTTGTTTTGTGTCGTGCAGTGGATCCGGCAAGGAACACATGGGCTTAGGCTTGGCGCAAGGCTTGAACTCATCCAAATTTTTATGTTACAAGGTCAAACTTGGACAAAAATCTCATCTCCCTTATTACATTCCGTTGACGCAGTTGTCAGTTGTTCTTTTGACATTGACACTTTTGTTTTAAAAAATGTCAGCTTTGCCCGCCTTGATTCATCTTTGATCAGTATTATTAACGAATGCAATTTTCATTCTTTGTTCTTCGTTTGTTAGTTTAATCAATTTAGTTAACCCTTCACTTTACAGTTGGAATTTGCAATACGCGGCATCATCGGTTCAGTGTTCATTCGCAGTGTTCAATCTCCATCAATTGTCAATTTTGTATATCTGTGCGAGTACTTTTATGTAATTAAGCTCCCGTGTCTGCAAAAAAACAAACAAAAAAAGTAACTACAAAGTAAGTAAACAAATTACAATTTTTCGTTGAATCTGAATATAGCATTATATCATAAAAATGTAATATCTACTAATTTTAACTGATACGATACATGATATGGTGCTTATTGTCAAATTGTACTATGAATCTGTATGTTGTATGTGTGAAGTTCAAGTATTGTCTATCTATGGAGATTACCTGATTCAATCATAGAGGTACTAATACTGTATATATTAAGATATATATTAAGTCTTAGTATATATAGTATTATTACCTCTATAGATTCAATATGAATGTATGAATTAATATGATACATACATAGTATCTTACCATGTCATGTCATGATATAATTCTGTGAACTGTGACTTGGTACAACGTTTTTAGTTGTGTTTTGTGTTTGTGATTAACATATCCCTTGTATTTTTAGGTATCTTTTAATTTTGCTCGTTAAATTCGCCGTTATATTCAGCTCGGATGGACACTAAAATCAACCCATGACGCAATGAACCAAATGAAACCTTGTGGAACTGCATCGGACGAATACTTCGTCTAAGTCGAAGTCTTAACTGTAAACTGTACAATAAAGTTCACTAATCGTGCCACTACCTAATACCATAACCAAAACCAAAGCAACAGCTCAGCTCAGCCTTCTTGCTTGGCCTTCGCTTCAAAGAAAGAAACGCCTGCTCAACCTATGCAATATGCAAATTGAAACTTAATTTAGCTTTAAATCGTAACGTGGATTGTGGATTGAAATCTGCCAAGCACAACAGCCAGCACAATGGCTTCGGTTCGAAGAATTGGATCTGCGTCAAATACACGTGGAAATGTCCTGAGTAAAACCGTTCCGGACAACTCGGCGACCAAAGACAAGCCCAACTACTTAGTGTTGGCGAAATGGATTATGCTCGCTCTAATTCTGAGCTTGGGATCAGTCTTAATATTAAACTTTCTCAGCTCAACCATTTCTTCAAAGTTCAACAGTTCTGAAAGCAATAAGAATGAGTTACCATTCAAATTCAGACCTCAACGTCACAACGATAGCGACAATATTAGTTACTACAAGGCTGAAGAGAAGATCTTCGTAAGGGGAATGGGACCTGAATATCACGTTCAATTTTTGGAGAAGATTACAAAGTATAAATACAGTGAGCTTCGGCCAGAAGTTCAGGATTGGATCGAAGAGAACCATTTTGAAGATTATGGAAAGTATTTTGAGGAAATAGGTAAATAATGATAACTTTATTTGAATTTGTCGTATGCACATTACCATACCTTTTTAATTAATTAAGACGTCAGGTCATTTGAAAGCCAGGCATTCTGAGCTGAATCCCAATGCTACTGCGCTTGAGAATCTCTTCTGCATGAGGTACCTCTGACCTCTGAGGGTAGTATACGCTTAATGAATCCGAGTTTGCTACGATTGACCAAGTTATCTGACAATCTAACATAAGTCGTCTCACTGTGCAAGCCGATAAATTGAGTGATTCACGTGATTGGGTGTGGTTATCGGTATCGGTTCATAATTCACAATTCGCATGAATTGAATACATGCACGAGCATGGATGCACAGTACAAGCGTTTTCCATACAATTGCAATTTGAACTTTTTTGAATCCTCAAACTAGTCAGAAACAATAATACTATGAGTGCATACATAATACATTATGGAATAAGAGCACACCGAATCCGATTGAAGGCCAACCATTGGAATATTATACACTAGTTATCTGTCAAACCCATAGATATACTAAGTATGGTAAACCTTTCATCTTTAGCTTTATGATTGTCACAATTTACTAAATACACGACTGACCGCTGGATTAATGTGATTCGCCGCAGTGACATATTTGCGCCTATTGTCTACAGCATCATCGAATTTTTTGATAGTTTCATACACACATTCAATAACGCCGGAGGCTACTTCAAGCATTTAAATTATTATTATAATATACATAAACTTATTTTTAAGTTCATGATGTAACAGGTTCCAAACGTTGAATTTGAACCTTTGTTCTTGATCTTGAACGAAGATTGCTGTTTGTCAATAATTAGCAGTTTAACGAGGGCTGCGGGCTCCGTTATTTAGTACATTTTAAATAAGATGTGCGCCGAGCGCTTTCCAGTAGTGCATGTATAATTTATCAATAGTAAATGTAGAGCTTAATCTTATGTACGATTTTGTGTGCCACCATTTGCAAAAATTGTTTGCAATGAAGTACGTACTTACTTCGATTTGATCATAATTTCCTGACGTTTCTCGAGCCAAAAAAGGCTTTTCGACATTCGATTTACACCGAAAAAATTAGACATTCCCCGAATAGTGAAATTTTGTTGTTCTCCAACCGAACATTCGGCCAATAGCGGACATACCCGCTGCGGCCCGAATATTCGGCCAATGAAACTTACTTTTCGGAGCCGAATATTTTGAGCATCTCTAGAAAAGAAATGTAACTCAGTTTTCAATTTTACACCGTCCAAGACAATCATTCTGTATGTTCTTTAATATGACAGAGTAAGTACACAATAGTAGATTAATTTTGGTACATCCTGTGCTTATTCGATTTTCTTTGTACTTATTTAATTCCATATAAAATTTAGAAATGCTGCTGCCAACCTCATAATTTCTAACAACTCAAATGAAGATGAGCTACACGATCCACTCTGTAGTCTGTAGCAGAATATAATAGGACACAAAGTCATGTATCAGATGTGAAACTTTGTGGTGCGTGACTTGACTCGAAATAGAAACATGCTTCTTCCTCGTCCTAATCGTATTTCCCAGTAGGCACCAACTAATTTGTATAATTTTTGTAGGCGTTGTCTCGAGTATTCCCTCAACATTTCAGAATTTAATTCCATTCCAAGATGTGAAAGCATTTCCACTAATTAATTCTTCCAAAACATACATAAGGGAAGAAGGGAACTTCTGATCTCCAAAAATGTGATCTGGAAAAGACGTGCGTGCTCCCGCCTTTGAACAGGTTTGAGGAAAGATGAAATTCAAATTCTTTTCCTAATAGATACGTGCTTATTCACATCAAATCCAAAATCTGCTCAGTTCTCCAGGTTCAGGTTCCAGTATTTTATGTTTGGCACTAATTATTATTTTATTAACCCCTTCACCTGTACTTTTCCATTGGCCTTGTGGAATGCTCCAACGTGGCTTACCATCAAATTCCTGTCATTAGGTATTCATATAATCTGGAGATCTGGCTATAAATCCAGATCCAGATGTTATATCAGCTGCTAGGATTTCAAACATTTGTCAGTTCAGTCCCAAGCGATCTTTGAGCTCTCAAAACGCTCTAGTGCGACTTTCTCTTGGAATTTTACAATAAAAGTTAACCAAAATAGATCCGCACAGAAACAATGAAACTCCAGCATTTTCTGATAATTCTACGATGGTCCAGCATTCCTTTTACAGAACCAATCCCACCGTTTTGAGAAGCTCACAAAGAGATCCAGGTAAGTAGGTCGTAGATCACATTAGCGAACAACACCTTACATACTTCGACTATTGTATCCACCTTCGATACATTAAAACAATTTAGACTTGCATTGTTTATGGCAGATCTTGACAAAAATCGGATAACCATCTGAAATCGGGCAAGAATTAGAATTAGAAAATATATAATGCCTGGCAACTGGCACGTGATTGTTATTGAAATCGGTAAGCAGACTGGACAAGTCCTCGCAATGCAAAACTTTAAAACATACGTGTATACTCGTATGGCGACAATTGGGCGGCGACAATTTGACGTTGACTTTGTAACCATGTTAAAACATTATAAAAACAATTTTATTTTGGGTCAATTCGATAATGTGTGCACATAGCTATGAATACCGCTGCTGTAGGTAAGTGCAATGTGTAATGGTAAGCTAGGGTTTAACTTTTACATATATAGCCTAACATTATGTAACAATTAGCCTTAAGCATTACGAACCCTCATATATCTCGACGAAACATGAGTATAACCTTCCCTAACCCAACTTAATGCAATGAATAATATAGTTTAACACATTTTAATATCCGCCCAATTGTCGCCGCCTAATTGACACCGCCCAGTTGTCCCGGCCCAGTCCACCAAACTGTCCGATAATCGTAGCGCGTGCTTTAGCGTAGCATGAGTATACTCAGTACGGATCGACATTACAAAATTAATGTATTCCGAATTCCTGTTGTTTTCCACCAACTTTCCCTTCGTTTTCCGAGCAGGGAGAAAGTTAAGCGAAAGTTCAGTCAAGTGCGGATCAGCTTCATATAAGTCTGGAGCACTCTGTTCTGACAGCAAAGTAAAAGGAAGATTAGTGTAGCTCAGGATGATCCAGATTCTGAAGGAAAAGAGACGTTGGCTGAAGGAGAAAGTACAGCACGCAAGCCAAACTTTCTTCATACAGAGTTGTTCATGGCGAATTGGCGAATATACTATTTTGCATCAGAGTCTGAAGCTGATACGTTGATACGTCTGATGTATAAAGATCAAACGAATCAATAAAAACGTTGTGTAGAATGAATATGGTAGCTTAGATCTTGATCACAGAGGTAATATGAGGCAAATTTAGCCAGAGCCGCTCTGTAAGTTCCTATCGATTTTACTTAAAGTTGGAAATATCGCCTAAACAGAGGAACAGGAGACGAGAGACGAACTAAAAGTTGAGTCTCCCGAAAGCTTTCTTTTTATTTTTCATTATCCTTCCAGCTATTGTCCTTTACGGAACAACTCCAAACCAGTCCAGTACCCTTTTCTAGTTAGTTGCCCATAATACTTACAGTTATTGTAGAAACGTAGCCTTAGTCTTAGTTCACCAGATAATTTAATTAATCCAGATTTTCGTAAATAATGCTTAGGCGGAGCAGAATTACACGTATTTTGATATCAGGCTTCAATTTGGGTGGTTTGAATGGAGAAAGTGACTTTGCGTGACCCAAGAAGCGAATGTGTCTATCGATTAGGCTAGGTTTGAAGGATAGATTATATATTATGTTGTGTTCCAATGAGAACTACAAAGGCTATGCTAGATTCCAATCCAGGGCTTTTGTAGATCCTTATTTAATAGAT
>JAQFYU010001976.1:0-13084 GCA_034694905.1 Ceratophysella granulata
CGAACGTATTTTTTAACACTGCAAATGTATTTTTCTAGCGCTCGAAATATTTATTTTATGCGCTGCAAAAATCATTTCTTAACGCTCCAGATATTTGTCCCCAAAACATTCGTTACAGATTTCCTATTTAATGAAATTCAAATATCGCAATGCAGGATTTACTGATGATGAGGCCACTCGCTGCAAGCGACATGTAATAAAACGTGATAATTAGTGAGGATTGTACTTAATAACACAAAAGGGGTTTTTACCAAGGTGCGCGAAACGTAATATTATTGCATTTAAATTATTAGGTTGATGTACGCACGTAGAGAAAGTCACTCCTTTAACTCAATGAATTTAGGACATGTTGATTGAGATTGAAACAAAGTATGCATATGAAAAGCGGAACCGGCTAATAATTGTATGTACGGTCAGGTCAGTTGCCTGTCATTCAGGTTAGTGATGCAATAGAACGGGTTAATGGCGACTTGTCGTGTGCAGAAGCCATGCCATGCCGAGCTCCGCCAAATACCCAGAATTGTTTACAGGCTGGTCAGTGTTGTTGTCTTGAACTGTTTTACTTTGTGGACTATAAAATTGCCATCAAATATTGTATAAGTCCATTGTCGTTGTATGTCATTGCCTCCATTTTTCATCTTTGTCACCACCAATAAATTGCTTGTACCAGGAACAGGAACAGGAACATTGCGCATCCGGTTTCAACTCTTCAATACAGTACTGTGACTATATTATTTTCTCATTTTGTCACGATTCATCTATCTTACAGATTGGTACCAAAACTAAACCAGCGGCCGGTCGAGAAATTGGAAGTGCTAATTACAAGCAGTTAGTTGAGAAAATGAAAGATGTAATGCCACAAAATACTCCGGACGCCACACCTAACGCCACACCAACAGTTACTCCTGCTTGCTCACCTCAGGTTTTTATTTTTATTTTCTAATACTGTAGTTTACTTTTTATTTGCTGCTGAGCTGCTCACAAAAAATTGGTGAGATATTGCATAGATTACTAATTGCATTGACGTTAAATAGAGTATGTTCAAATGATTGGATTTTACTCACATTCCGCCAGTTTGCTGTGAGCAACTCCAATTTCAATATATATGCTCCTGAGGTACTTGGCTTTTATAATTTGTTAGCCATTTAATTAACGTTGCTATTCGCTACTTTGACTTAGCTGGTACTGACACTGGTACGTACTCAAACACTTGAGATATTTAATTATACAAAGAACGTAGCTAATTAACATTGAGCATCAAGTATTTGAATCGAACTTAAGCGCAACACGTTTACAGAATGCATCCTTCAGATAATGTAATTATCGCCTTTAACAATTGGATTAGTTGGAATTTGGAATTGGAATTCTGTCCCAACAAATGGGTTTCCGAATATTACCCATTAATGGTGTGACTTGAATTGTATTATTTCGTTTTCTAGATTAAAATAAGGTTGTATATTTGTATTCAGTTAATTAATGGTAACTGTCTCGATTGACGCTTGTTGAAACTACCATAGCTCGTTTTAAGTAGTTTATAGGGCGTTGACATGTGTTTACTACTTACTGTATGTTTTTGTTGTTTTATCTGATTTTATGCTATCAAATAATCGAGACGCAAAGTTTGTTATGTGAAAGAATATACCATGTAACATGTAACACGAACCACATGCTTATAGTGATTCTACAGATACACTGTAGGTAGACTGTACATGTACGTCAATAACGCATTCTGCGTCATGCACACCCGCCTAGGTCATTGCTCATTGAACACGTCAATTCTCACGTACAACCCATCTGTGTATAATTACAAACAATAGGAAGCGTGTTTACCAAACCGCTTATTATTCGCAAATGAGGTCGTTGAAGATTTACATTATGCAATATGAGTCATTTATGGGAATAGAATTACTTGTGTTTTGGGGAGTTCTATTGTTTTCGGAGACGATCGCCAAAGTTGAACCTGTAATAACGTCCAAGAGTCCACACCTTGATGCAGTTGTTCCGTTTGACAAGGATTAAAGATACAACGTCATTTTAATAGCTACTTGTATTCTTCCTCTAACTGAAGGCCAAACTGGGCTACAAGTTGCTTCTGAACAACTTTCATATTACTTGATCTTCACTCGAGTCATCGGGACTCATAAGCCTTGTTATTGTTTGTACATGTCAGTTTTTGACGTATGAAATATCCTGTCCACGTGCAAACTGGATGACTTCACATGTAGCATCTCCTGTTTTTTTCCTTTAAGTAAATCTTAAATCAGGAGTAAAGCTGATCAAACTCGTTAATTCTGCTTCAGCCGACCGGGGTAGAGAACTTAACTTGCCATTGTTTGTATACGTTACTTTACATAGTACAAAAGTACAAAGTGATGATGAGTTATGATTCTGCATCAAATTCAACTAAGTTCTCAGACAATACGGTGGGTACGCTGAACTTTGTTTCCAGGATAGGAATTAGCGTGAACGCAATGCTGCTTGTCTATTGTCTATGTCGGTGACCCAATATATGCAGGACTAAATTTAACCGAATTTTCGTGTACTGCGCTATGATACTGGTAATATCCTTGATTGAGTCCCTAAGTAAAGAAACGCAATGAGCGCTGACGCTGAGCTCCATGTGTATTTTTGTTTGCATGGAGGCCACTCCATGCAAGCAGCATAGATCGACTCATATACTTACCTGAAACAACACATGCCGTTCATTGAGTTTCTCGAAATCTGGGTCTGAACTTCGAAACTACTTAAGTATACAAATACTACTGAGTAAAAATTTCTTACCAATTTCTCTAAATAGTAGGCCTAAATCAAATTTCAACTAATATAAAGTAATGCCGTGTTATAAAGGATAATAATTGATAACGCTCCTTCTTTTCTCCACAGGTTCCCCGTCGTGGAAATCCATTTTTTACTGGATCTGTTCAGCAGAGTTCATCTAACAACAGTATTGCTGGAAGTTGGCTCTTTCGTTCCTCCACCTCGGGAACAGCAAATGACGTAAGATTTATGATTCTGTGAATTTCCACGCCAGTTTAAAGCAGTTTTATCCGCTTCTTCGGTCACGCTATCAACATTCACTCGCATTTAGTTGGAATAGCGCATAGCGTACATAGGTACATGTCACTATCATATAAACTTATCAATTGCGATATTGGGCATGTTCGCCCTTGCTCATTTCAATTCATTGCCTTTTCCACTTTGACCTCCTTGCAAAGATTATCGTTTTGACATCCAGTTGAATTTTGGAAATGGTTGAGTTTGAAGAATGGTAGCATTATATCCTAATATCAAATGTGTAATTTATACGCCGCAAACCGCAGATGTAATTTTAGATGTTGGGTATTTTCTGCACTCCTGTTTTTATAATTGATTGATAATTCTAATGCATTTTGCAGGCATCGAACGAAAGAGGCCGAATTGGATATGGCTCGGAGTTTTCGAAACCCTTGTCAACTAATGGGCCGAGCGCTGTTCCCAATGGAACGAACGGAAACAAGCCGAAGGCTCGCTATGTCCCAAGACCTTCCGAAATGCGAGAACTCAACTTTTGGTCTCCAACTTCTATGTAAAAAAGAACTCCATGCAAATTCAAGAACTTGAGGTTCCAGATTCAGAATTCAGATGTCAACGAAAAATAAATAGTACAGTATACTTTGAAAAGAACATTTGGAATTTTAAAAAAAAGTTAAGTTGAGTTTTCAGGAAGGAAAATTATTAAATATTAGGATTACATTTTGAATGTGAAAAACCTCTTTTAAACATTAATCTATCCTTTCTCAGCCCTATGATCCTATGAATCACTCCTACTTATTACTATTGTCATGAATGTATTATTATTTGAAAGTAAAAGAGCGTAAAAGAGTAAAACTTCCAACCGTTTGGTAGCAGTTTATTTGCTTGAATCGTCGTTACTCAGAATGCTCCACCAGTACACAATGCTGTCGCGTCAACGCCAGGAATAGCATCGGGATGAATAGCAGGATGCAGGAGCGAGATTGTTCATGAAGCTTTATGCACTAATAACTCGTACAGGCAGCAGACAGCAATTCCTGCAATTACAGTAAATATAAATTAGGACGCTCAAAGCTTCAAAGCTCAAATTGTAAATCTATGATGCCGTAATGAGCATCCTTAAAACTTTCCGAGTGTTAAACGAACATCCTATAGATGCTCTTAATTGTAATTTGCTTATTCCTATTCCATACCTAAAGAATGACCTTCAATGGAAAATGAACCCAGCACTTTGGCAGTTATTCTGATTTTCCATTTTGCATTCATTTAAATGGAAACATAATGGTTCACGGAGTATCGAAGCCACTACATCAATGCGATGATAATTCTATTTATTTTGGAACATCTCGTCCAAAATAAATAAAATTATCATCGCATTGATATATTAGTTTTTCTGTTTTGAAGAATAGCGATGTGTAATGTAAGAACGCACACTGCGCTGATCGGCCACCGGATTCAACTAAGAAGCAAACCACTAAGATTACCATTTACCAGAGCGTGGTGAAGCGGCCAAAAATTCGGACTTGCTAAATTCATATTACATAATGTATACCTGGTCACCGAATATTAGTAAAGTCAGCACTTGTAGCTAAAAAGCGTCTCAGCGTCTTGATAAATCTGGCACAACCTAAGCTTACTCAAAACTACCCCATTAATACATAATATGATTGACACAGTTTACATAATTCTGGACATGACATACACTTAGAGACCTTTATAAATTTTCATCGTGCACCGGGATTTTTTTTTCGTCAAACCGGATTTTGTCGCAGTTTCGTGTCGAGCCGGGTTTTGTTTCGTCGAACGGAGGGACTTTTGGTATATCGTACTATACTTAACACTTAACCCTTTGCTGGTCTGTCTGGTTCGAGATGATTTTATGTAGAACTCGAATGCAGAAGTAAAAACATTCAGTTATTTTGAAAATTTAAGAATTTTTAAGATTTAACCACCAAAAATGGACTCCGACTTCCGACTTCTGAACTATTGGTTTCAACTAATGCATAAATATTGGACTGCTAGCCATTGTTCAATTCCGTAATCCGTAGTAGAATATAACAATGTTACCAGGATGGCCCGCGTGGAGGACGTCCAATGTCCCATCCCAAAACCGGCCACTGCCCATCCATCATTGTCCCGGCTGACTCAGGTGGACACCAAGGATATTAGTCGGTACACATTTATTCCCAATAGCCACTGCACCGGAAGAGACAATCTAGACATACCGGTAAATTCAACTGGTTTAGAGCAACGCACATCTGGTTTCGCAGAGCAGGAGACTTGTCTTAGGATAGTCCATAGGACTACTGCGAGTATGCATCTACTGACCAGAAAATGGAGGCGACCAGGCAACAGCGGTACCAGAGCATAAGTTCTCGGGACGGAGCCGGCCATGGCACAAGTCGACTTAACCCAAAAGTGCGACCTGTACGTATGGCTTGCTGCAGTGGCATTGGGAACTCATTATGTACTTAGCTAACTCCTTGCTGCAGAAGGACTCCTTCCCCAGAGGTGTTAGCACCTCGGGAGTCAAAGCCCAACTGACCCCAGACAGGGGAGTGAACATCCTTATATAGGCCCCCTGATTACCCCATCCTTATGTAAGGGTCCTCCCCTTGACACATATTTTAACCCGTAAGAACATGTATAGGCACATGTAATAATTCGACAAGTGGGAAATGAGCTCCACATGCCCTTATTAAAACTCATAACTACACATGTCTTTACATACTATAAAATTCGGCAACTTGGGAACAAAATTATTATTTGATGCATGAAAAATGGTACGAATGCAAAAAACTTAAATTCAAATCAATAAAAATCAAAAAAAAGTTTTTTTGAAATATATAAATTCAAAACATGAAATATTCAAAAATTTTAGGCTCTAGTCCAATCTACTTTTTAAAATTCTACTTTTTCAAGTTCTTTTATTTAACTTTTTTTCGAATATTTTTTGATTTGAACATTTTGCATGAAATTGAATGGGCTCGGTACCGGTACTCGGTACGTGTTACAAAAATTTGAGAATCAAAAGTCGCATCAGGTAGCCTATATCTCGCCCTTCAGCCAGAGTTTGTAGCGCCAACATCATATTAAGTACATGGTTGTATTTTCAAGACAATTAATTCTACATGCATAATGTTGTTTGTATGTACATTTGATTTGACATGGTTTGGTTTAACTGACTTCAACGCTCGGAAGTGATCAGTATCTTCTCAAATCTCAAAAGAATATATCAGCGTCAACATGAGACCCTTCATCTTGAGCCAACGTTTCTTGGCAAGAGGAAGCAGACGTGAACTACATTCGTCTTTTCGTCACTCGTCAATCCAGCGCAAGTAAGGAATAGAAATAGAGTATGTAATTCAATTAAATTGCACTTGACATTAAGAATAAGAATGGTACACGAAATAAATGCTTGTGAAACATTATAAGTGTATATACCTCATATGATAGACATCACCATATCATATGTTAATTTACAATATATAAACTTAGTATTTACAATATATATGTATAATAAGTAATATACTTAATTTATTTAATGTTTTATGCAAGTAATATTTCTTCAGGCTACTGCGCCTAATTCATAATTTAGTTTTGCCAGCCGCAAGCGTACTTATACAATACACAGATCACAGACAGCCTAATCGTCATTTGTCATTGGCATTTGGCATAGGCTATCACACCATACCAGGTCACATGGAGACATGGCAAATGGACCCGTTGCTCGTATACACATATCATATCAATCATCAAGTTTCATTTGACAACTGTATCTGTCTGTATGTATGGTATCTGTTTATTTCAATTTTATTCCAATGAAATCAACTTTTGACATTTTCTGTCCTCATCTAGAGAAGGCTGGGAGAGTGTTATTGGTTTGGAAGTTCATGCACAGATCAACACGGTATCAAAATTGTTTTCTTCTGCTTCTGTCCAGTATGGAGCTCCAGTTAATACTCACGTTTCTCTCGTGGACTGTGCAATTCCTGGAACTCTTCCCGTAAGAATCCGCCTATATTTTGTTCGTTGATCCCTTAAAGTAATTAATTGTATTGTGCCATTTTTATTCAGGTTATAAATAAGAAATGTGTCGAGGCCGGTGTTCTCACTTCATTAGCCCTTTCCTGTCGTATCAATCCTGTGTCATACTTTGATCGAAAACACTACTTCTATGCGGATTTACCGGTATTACTCTTCAATATATTCTGTTCATGGTACATGTGTGACCCCATAACCATTTTTATGTTATACTACTATGCATAGGCGGGATACCAAATCACTCAGCAACGGCAAGCAATAGCAAATGATGGACATTTAAAATTCATTGTATACTCTCCAGGGATTCACAAGAAACCATATTACCATACTGCAAAAATCCGACAACTCCAACTTGAACAGGACAGTGGAAAGAGTTTGCACGATGAAGAAGAACAAAGGTTCTTGCTTTTCGAAGTTGTATTTATACACTTGTAATCTGAAGTGTAATTAATTGTGTGGTGTGTACAGAAGCCTAATTGACCTCAATCGAGCAGGAATACCTCTCATGGAAATTGTATTTGAGCCAGACCTAAAGGACGGTGAAGAAGCTGGAGCTCTTGTCAAGGAGTTAACACTTATTCTTCAGAGCCTTGAGACTTGCAGTTGTAAAATGGAAGGTGATATAGAATGTATAATTTATATACTTCTGTATATTGTCTCATCTGAGTCACTTGGCACACTACTACTGCATCGCATCCTATAGTTTACCGAACGGAACAAGTGATCAAACGGTATCTGTTTTTCAGAGGGAGCACTTCGTGTCGACGCCAATGTATCGGTGAATCGGGTAGGTGAGGAACTTGGAACCCGAGCAGAAGTGAAGAACATAGGAAGTATTCGGTCACTCGTCAACGCCGTTGAGTTTGAAGTTGAGCGGCAAATCAAGCTGCTTGAAGAAGGAGGAACCGTTGTAAATGAAACGAGGTCGTATGACGCCCAAGCGAAGGAAACCGTTCCAATGAGAGACAAGGAAGTGAAGCAGGTTCGGTTCCGTATTTAGTGATTCAACTAAATGAATATCTCTGTCATGTGTGTAATGTCATTTGTCATTTCAAACAAACGCCTAATTGACAGGACTACCGATTTATGCCAGAACCAAATCTACCACCACTTCGTATTGCCTATGATCCGCACACAGAACCGAATCCAAAGTCCAGTGTAGTAAACATCGCTCATGTAATAAAAGGACTCAAAGAACTTCCTGACGTGTCACGTGAAAGGCTTATGAGAAAGTTTGACATTCGTCTCGAAACTGCCATTGTTTTAGTGGTAAGTAAATTCAATGCAACCAGCCAATTTAGTGGTCATAACTATGATTTGAATAACTTACTTTCTAGAATAATCCCTGGTTTCTGAGGTACTTCCTTTCGGTAATGGAATTACTGCCAAAGAAAAGCGGAGTTCGTGTAGCAAATGTGCTTCAGATTGAAGTCATGGAAGTTCTACACGATAGAAATCTGGATTTTCAGGACTGGTAAAACTTTATAAAAATCGTCTGTCTACTTCAGTACTTGGTTATTCCAAAATTGTACCCTGTGTTATTTCAGCCCAATCAAACCAGAAACCTTTGTTCAAGTCTTTCAACAAATTGAGTTGGGTCTAGTGAATCTTGACCTGGTGAAACAAGTTCTAGTCTTACTTCTTGATGGAGACAAGCGATCACCTCAACAGGTATCACGTAGTAGAACTATGTTTTTGTAACGAAAGTGTATAAATGATCTCCGTCTTTTAAATTCAGATAATACAAGAAGAGGGCTGGACAAAGGTTTCAGACGACATAGAAATTCAGAA
This sequence comes from Ceratophysella granulata, assembly GCA_034694905.1. NCBI lineage: Eukaryota > Metazoa > Arthropoda > Collembola > Poduromorpha > Hypogastruridae > Ceratophysella > Ceratophysella granulata. The sequence continues at coordinate 8,848 of JAQFYU010001976.1, forward strand.
AATCTGCCAACAAATCATACTGGAGAATCCCAAGCTAGTCGAGAGTTTCAAGACCAGCAAGAGCACTAAGCATTTAAACAAACTGATGGGTCAAGTTCGTAAAGCCACTGATGGAAAATACGATATGAAGAAAGTGAATGCGCTTTTGCAAACAATACTAGATAAATAGTCAAGCACCGTGTCAATTTATGATATATAATATCGTCGTCAATTTATTCTCGTACGAAAAGTACCATTTAGATTCGTTAAGGACAATAATTGTACGAAATAAAGTAAGTAAAAGAATTAAGAAATGGCACTAAAATACGAAACAGTTCCAAACAAACGTCAAGCTCAAAATTAATGAAACAACTTTATAAATGTGATTAGGAGCAGAGAATGTGGATCATGGTTAGAGTAAATTTTATAGGGAGTAGTAGAAATGACGTTAGCTTAAATAACATGAGCACTAACAGAGATTGGTTCATTCTAAGACACTATGAAATACAAAAAATTACGACAATTTCAAATTACACGGCACAACTTCAGTTCCCAATATTCACATTCCCAAAGTTGTTGCCAACCAAACCACGAATGGTATCCAACATTTTTTTCTCCTTCTCAAGAAGCATGTCCGCTTTCTCCTTCTCGTCTTCCTTTTCCTTGAGTGCAGTTTCCAAACGAGTCACCTTATTCTTCGCTTCTTCTAAGTCCTACGATAGTAAGGAAACATGTTTTCGTTTGAAGTGCACATTTTCAAAAAGTACTAACTAAAATGTTATATATAGTATTACGGCTTTAGTCTTGAGGTTCTCCTTTTTAAGCGTACGATTATCATGGTGCGACGCTTTGAGCTTGGTCTGAACTTCCTTCTTGGCGTTTTGTTCCTCTGTAAAATTGCATATAGCATATGTAGCACTTGATATTTAGTGTCAATTTGTATGATTGTACAAGAGACAAGACTTACCTTCAACCAAAGCCTCCAGTTCAATGATTTTTTGGTGGCAGGTTTGGATTTTGACCTCGAGCAGATTCGATTTCTTCTTTTGTTGATCCACTTGCTCTTCCAATGTTTCCACATCCTATCGTATATAGTTTAGCAGTTTTGTTATGAAGATTTTTATGTAGCATGAAAAATATCTCAATTAATAAGTATTACTGACTTGTTTTAGAGCAGCTTGTTGAGCTGCATTCGTTTTTGAAAGTTTTTCCAGTTTTTTCTGAAGAGAGTGAACTTCCCAATCTTTTTGCTCATTCATAAAGATTCGCCGTGATGAAAATTCCGATTGTTTGTCGAGCTGGAACAAACGGTTATGTTGTGATTAATCACATTATGTTTGAAGAAAAATTGTTAAAGGGAAATTTTGTTTTGTAGAACGTATACCAGTGTTTTCAAGTGTGAAATTGTCTTGTTGAGTTGATAGACATGAGCATTAATACTTGAGAGTTCGTGTTCATGCATTTCTTGCTTCATTTTATACCAGCTCAACATGTCGCCAAACAGTGGAATTGATTCAATCTAGGAAAGTAGAATGAATTAGAAATAACAGGGTAGAATAGCTGAACAAAGTACAAGAATGCTCACGTCGGTTCGTTCGCGGATGTCATGCAACGACTTGAGAGTTTGATTCAATTTAATAGCTCCGTTTGCGGCGCCGGAAGAGAGTCCGTATCCATGAGATTCCAACTTGAAGGAAGCACCCGTCTGATGTCGAATGAAGGTCAGACTCTTGGAAATACTAGCAAGTCTAAAGCAAAGAATTTGGAATGTATATTTCGACTGAACAGAAATTGCTTTTCAATTGCTCTTACGTATTGTCAGCAAACGCAGTGGCTCCAGTCACAGTCAATGCGTTTCGAATGACTCTTTCATCCCCGTTCTGAATGCAGTTGGCAATATGATAGGAAATCTCTCGATTTCCCACCAGGGCTAACAGAAGATTGAGCATTTGTGTATTTTGAGAAAATTTTGACATCGTGCTGAGCAATTCCACAGCACACTTTGACCGCTCCCATTTCTCCTTGGTGTCAATCTCCTCTGCAGAAGTCAATTTCTGCACCAAGTTATGAATGAGGGTCAGATCTAGTTTTTTGAGAACTTCTTCAGAGAATCCAGGACAGGAGGAGAGATGCGAAAGCTAAAATTGCAGAAATTGCATATTATAATAATTACTGTGGGACAACAGTTACAACCACTTAATAGTTGTGCCACGTCGATGAACAACGAACTCACCAAACGAATGAAGAGGCTGTTAATTTTAACGTCAGTCGGCTTAACACTCGTAGTGAGCTCAATCTTTGTCATCAGTTTATGAAGAAAAGGGTCAATCTCCAATTTGGATTGGTTGACTTGACGATCCTTGCCCTCCACAACTTGCTGAATCACATGCAAGTAGACCGTGAGGCAATTCATAAACCCTGGAGATCCTTTCTGGGTATCCTTCAATAAATTCTCAGTGATACGTAGTGCAGTCTATGAAATAACAAAATAAGTCATCGCAATAGATATTTAGAATTTGATACCTTTGATATCCATTGAAAAATCAAACAAATTACCTTGTATGACTCTAGGAGTAAAGCCACAGGAACATAGGACGGTAGAAGAATCTGAACATATTGCAAAATAGCATCAGCAACGTTTCGGTCAATTTTTGGCATTTTAGAAACAAAGTCGTGGAGTTTCTTCAGAGTATCCAACAAAGTTTTGAGAAAACCTTCCTTGTACTTTACAACATGCTCGTTGTTACCAAATCCGAGACCAAGAGAGGCTGTTGTGAAACTCAGCGGCTTTGAAGTGCTCGCATTTCTGGCATTATTTGTAGCATGATGAATCTCTTCCGAAAGTGGTTCATAGATTGGCTCCATCTTTGCCACAATGGTTTTCATTAGTTCGCTGGTCAGGAGCAAGCCAGCGCAAGTAGATTCGATGGTCACAGCTCCTCCATTTGGACATTGTTCATGATTCTTCAGAACCCGATCCGTCCAATCATTTCCAATCTGATGCCCTGTAAAATCGAATTGATAGTTGATGAATTAGAGGTGGTGATCACATGATCAGGATCAGATAAGCGAAAGCGATGGCTAACGAAGTGCAAGATTTGAGTTCATACCTGCAGACAATGTCTCTGGAAGACCAGGATGAAGGAGAATGAACAAATGTGAGACCAGAATATCGATTCTCTGATCTTGCCCATTGTTCCTCCCGGTTCCAAGAAGATTCCAGAGTTGTCTGTAACCAGCATCAAATCTTGCAATAATAACACAGCAGGGATTCTGACTGCAAATGTTGACCAAGAACTGGAGAGCTAGTTGGATTTGCTCTGATGATCCAAAGTTGGTTACGACATATGTGATAACATTCTGGACGAGAAGCTTCAAGTAGGGCGGCTTCCAAGAAACTACGAAGTTACGTGTCATGCGTTCCAACCCTTTGAGAAGCAGAGTAATTTCTTCCGGAGGAAGTTCAGGACAAAATATTTGACTCAGATAGTAAAGAAGCCCGTAGTCATCTCGCATCATTTCTCGAAGCTCATCATGTTCCAGAATTTCATTCAGAAATTGAAAGAGGCTGATGAGGAAACTTCCCAGTTTTCGAATCTCCTCTGGCCTTCCTCCAACTTCCAGGATATTGTGAATACGATCAAAGACAGCTCGATGAATTGGTAGAGCGTATTGAGCTCTTCGTCCTTCAGCACAGTCCTTGGTCATTTCCTGAAGGTAGTAAATAGAGTTCAGTAAGCAACTAGAAACCAGAAAACCAGACTTTTGTTATGAACTTACCTTGAAAGCTTCCTCAAGCTTCTTTATGTTAACTGGGCCCCATGATGCCTTTGCTTGCTCATAGGCAGTGAGGAACTTGTCAGCAGGTGAGATCTCTACGCCTTGATGAGCAGTAGCCATACTGAACACTTTAGCGAAGATTGGATGTCGGGTGGATAGAGCAGAGAGATCAAAATCAGTGACTCAGAAAAATATTTCTCCTGTATGTATAAAATATCAGCAAAAAACGGTTATCAGAGACAGCATTCTCGCACGGCGAATCAATTAACTGCAAAAAATTCCTATTCGGTCAAAGGTCGAGATATTAACGTAGACTATATTGTATAACTTAACGGCTGTTTTACAAACCTTAGATGTATGATGATGTATGAAAAACTCCGCAACTGACAGGTGTGAAGTGTGACGTGTGACAGGCTTCAAGCTGAAGTCCAGAGGACTTTCCACTCACTACTTTTCCAGCTACAAAATGTCATATATG
>JAQFYU010001977.1:0-13077 GCA_034694905.1 Ceratophysella granulata
CCCGGTAAGCCTATAAAACTTGATGACTCATCATAATTTGGTATTTTGCTTACATGCGCGTAAAATTACGGAAATGCCGTATTTCGGCTAAGTTGACCTTCCAGACTCCATGGCATTCATGTACCCTCGGAATTATTACATGACAATGGTGTAAACTACATATGAACTGGACGGACATGTCCTGCGGATATGAGAATGAACATGCAATGCATCCGGGACTGGGAACTGGAATCGCGGGTGTTCATGTTCATGTTTTTCTAATTTAAACAGTACGTCGTGGAAAGACACGGGAAAACTCTTCTGCCACAATACTTGGGCATGTACCGAATGACTGTGGACGGTGTGGAGCACTACATGGTCGTCTCTCGTAATGTTTTTAGTAATCATCTCAAAATTCATCGGTAAGTCATCAGTTTATAAGGATATGTTTATGCAGATGCGTGAAGAGGAACTTGGTTTGGATGCGTATGCGTGTTTGTGTGTAGTTATGAAATTTCCAGCATTCTGCGACAAGGAATCTATTATTTTAGTACCACCAATTTCCCTATTTTTTTGCTAAATGCTAAAACAGCAAAAATAGACGAATTTTTGTTTGAATTGTTTCCTATTAGTCAAAGTTATAGTAATATCAAAGATTATTCAGCGCAAACGCATTTTAAAACACAAATGTCGGGCAAGAAATGGATATTCGTTCCAACAAAAATCACTCATAATAAAATTCAAAATTGTATAAAAAGTGAAAATTTACGAAATACGGTGCTGATTCAATCGAGTTGACCAAATTTTCATCTTTCATCCATGTTAAAATTCAATTTGGAAAACACGTATCATTTCAAGCACTGAAATGACCAAATGAAAACGCGAAGTCTGGGTATCTAATGACTTCCGTCGATCAGCTGACACAAATATTTTTGCCCGAACTTTAAATAAGAATTTTTTCGCTGATTTTATGATTGATAGACGGTTAAATTGAAGCCAAAAAGGAAAATACGAAGACTCGAAGGAATAATGAGTGATTTGATCGGCCATCAATTTGACACCTCTTCCTGAAAAACTGCATTAAATGAAACTCGATTGGAAAATCGAAATTAATTTTATACATTTAGAATTGAAAATTTGTTCGAATTTATATCGGACAAAATATTTAGAACAACTATAGTGGATGAATTGACCAAATTTCCATCCCCTCGCAAAATATCGAGCTATCTCTTGGCCCTTGTTCACAGGAAGGTATTTTCAATTTTGTAGACGTTGAAGAATGTAGAATCCCTTTTTTTTCCCTGTAATTCAATCTATAAATTCTACTGAAATTCTTGGTGAAGTTTCTGGAACGGGGACACACTAGGGCTGATCGTGATTCGTTCCACACCACACCATTATTATTGACATGAGGCATGAGTGAGGGGCGGACATGTCTGGGCTGGGGCTTTTCTATCTTCCTTTCTTCTGACATCCCTTTCTTTCCCTCTAAATACTTTCCTGGGGCTAGAGAGATTCAATTCTGCTTAAGTAAGCCATCAGAGTCCTTCCTCTCTCCACTGAATATGATAAATTGGCTTACTTTCCATTCCACCGTTTTTTGGGGGAGACGAGACATCATCTAGAATGCACGAGTCTCTGTAGTAGACTATACTGGTGAAAGCATATTATTCATCTGACTCTGCAAAATGGTTGAAGTTGAAGGTCTTTGTACAATGTCATGAGGGTTTTGGGGAGATTGGAAACTGGGTATAATCAAGATTCATGCTGAGCATCATCGATTTGCGGATTAGGAAGATTGTGTGACAGGTTGAGGTTGGAGCCAAAACAGGCCTAGTTTATTGGCAGTTTTTTTAAAAATGAGATTCAATTTTTTTCACAGCTCTTCAATTAAAGATTTCCGAAATTCAAAATCCAGTCAATTCAAAATCTAATCAATTCATGCAATACAAACCAATTCAAATTTTGATCAATTCGATTCAATATTCATGAAATTCAAAATCAAATTAATTTGATTCAAGATTCAAGCAATTTACGATTGAATCAACTCAATTAATTCGATTCAAGCAATTCAAAATTTAGTCAATTCAAATTGTAATCACTTCGTGGCTTCAATTCAAGCAATTCAAAATTTAGTGAATTCAAATTTCAATCAATTCATTCAAGCAATTCATTGCATCTATTCAGTCAATTCAAAGTTCAATCAATTCATGGCATCTATTCAAGCAATTCAAAATTTAGTCAATTCAAAATTCAATCAATTCGATACAAGCAATTCAAAACTCCATCCATTCAAATTTTAATCAATTCGACTCAATATTCATGCAATTCAAAATTAAATTAATTTGATTCAAGCAATTTACAATTCAATCAACCCAAAATTCAATCAATCGATTCAAACAATTCAAAACTCAAGCAATTCAAAATTCAATCGATTTGATTCAAGCAATTCACCATTGAATCAATTTCATCAATTCAGTATTCAATTAAATATATACTTACAATCAATTAACCTGAAATACTATTTAATTGGACTTTTGACAACTCTGTTTTGTGTCATATTCTAAAATATGTTTTGTCGACCGAATTTGTAGCTCAAAAGTAATAACTACCTAGTTCATCTGAAACAACGAATTTCGTCATAATTTGAAATTGGCATTTGCAAACGTTTCAATAGTGAATTTGTGCAAAAGATTGATTGAACTGGATATCTATTCGATTTTTCGATTGTTGAACATCGTAGCATACGAGAAAATGAACCAATTTTGTCCATTTCATTAAATGGAGACGGATTTTTTCGCTTCTATCTTATAAAAATGCAAGGTGAAGCACACCCTTTAAGATACTTACCTTTAATTATAATTAAATATAATTTAATTGAAACTGAAACTTATGCATAATTACATGCACTTGTAACTTGTCTAATTCTATTGAGACAGAAACTTTTGAATTGAATTACATATGTGATTTCGGCTCCAGTTCTGATTCTGAGTAAATTATCAAGCCCAGAGTCCAGAGCTCAAAGTGTGTATTGGAAGGCCTGGCAAATTGCGCATTCAATCGAATGGCCAACAGTTGCCTGCTAAATAATGACTTTGTTCTAGGAAGAGTATCAAAGATCCCAAATCCGCTTTCGGACTTCCATCCTGGATTCCACTCTCCATCTGGAATTAATGATCGGTTCACCAGTTGGGAACAGAGCATATGTATGTGAAGGACTTTCTCCAGAGAGAAAGGAACTGTCAGGTCGTCGTAGTCTGACAAATACCAGACAAAGCCTTCGCAGCTCTGAGCTTGGTCCCTAATGAGTTTTGACGCCATGAGTGAAACTAAACTTAAGTTTTAATGGACTCTGAGCCTGTCACATTCGTTAAGTTAAGTAGTTGGGATTTTAGAGCCTGACCGATTCTGAGCTAAAAAGCCCAAGTGTAATGGAAATAAATTCCTTTTATGATTATATTAATTCTTGACACAGCCGGAGGCCCAGGCTCAAAAGTTTGACTCAAATCTTAACTTGAGTAAGTTTCTCTTGATCACAGTTCAGTTCAGTATGCAAAGAACATAAAGCTTGAGTAAATATGAGGATTGAGTCTGGAAAAACTTTTTCTCAAACTCATTTGGCAAAACGGGAAGCGTGGATTGAGTTATGCCTGGATTTTAGATCCAATTTGTGAAAAATTGGGAACGGAAATGCAAATAAAGTCTGATTTTTGATTTTGGGATTTTTGCATAATGAAAAGTTGATCAGACTGCTTGCAAAAATTGTATTTAACGATTTTATTTTATGTTTCGAGGTATATTACTCCAATTCTCAGTCAAATGGTAAAAAAAATTGGTGAAACTAACGAAATTTCAAACACGTGGCATTAATATCGACATTTTGCTAGGTTTTTGCAAGGTAGAGGCCCAATTTTGCAAATAGAGCTCCAACATCCAACCTCCAACTAATTGGCCTAAGAAATAGAGAACAACTTAGCAAGTCATTCCGGACTTCACTAGACTTATTCAGTCGTTTAGCTCGTTTTCTCGGAATTATTTAATGAGCGTGAAATCCGATGTCATTTACATTTCCCCGCATCAACGTCAGCCTCTGAGTTTAATTTCCCTTTCCCAACTCCACTGATTAGCTTTAGATTTTCATTCGAGTGAAAGGCAATTACTGTCAGAGATTAGAAGCCAGAGGCCACGTGTCTGTTCTGAAATAATTGAGTTAAATAGGTCTTCTGTCAAAAATTGCTTTGATTTACGAGGTTCGATGTATTTTGCAATGATATAAACAGCTTTAGATTTTAAAGGATTTTTTAAGCTGATTTGAAGTCACTTTTCTATTTTTAAAATATGCAGAAAGAGAATTACGTTGAAAATTAAAAGAATTGTCGTAACCATGATCCCACATTTACTGTGTCCCACACGGCACACAGTAAATGAAAAAATGGTGATATTCCGAATTTAAACCTATTTAAATAAATATTAGTGTTTAAATCACCACTGTTGCTAGGAGCATTAGGCCATGTCAACGTAACTTTAGTGGAAGAATTGTCGTAGCCATGGCGACAAGAGGTAAATAAAAAATGATGATCTTCTGAATTTAACCTTGTTTTTTAAAGTAAAATTAAATTAAATCAAATTAATATTTCAATTATCGCTGTTGCAAGGACCATTTCGACCCTATCAACGTAACCTGAAAGAAGTATGGTAACCATGGCGACTCGGTAAATATATAAAATAACATCTAAGTTATTTTGTATTTAACACTTTCTCACAGATTTCTAAATGGCCCGACATCTGTGACCTTTCTTATACCAATATTAAATATAATCAAATCGCTGTTGCTTGGACCATTTGGACCATGTCAAAGTAACGTTAATGGAAGAATCTTCGTAACCATGGCGACACAATGACTAAAATATGATGATATTTTGAATTTGAGCCGTGTTTAAAATTGCTATTACAAATTGAAATTATATTTAAATTATATTGCTGTTGCTAAGACCATTTGACCAAATGCCAACGCAACTTGAAAGAATTGTGGTAACCATGGCGACACGGTATATAAGACATGGTAATATTCTGAATTTAAGCCTTTCTCACAAATTTCTGAAAGGCCCGAAATCTGTGGCCTTTCTGAAAATCAATATTAAATAAAATTAATATTTAAAATATAGCTGTTTCTATTACCATTGGACATTGGACCATGTCAACGTAAGGTTAAATTGAGAGGGTTTACTTTCAAAAAATTAGAAAAGTGACCTAAAATGGATTTTTAAAATGTGAAAAAATTTGAAAACTCTATCAATCAGCTATATTTTCAATAACAATAAAGTTATTTGAATTCGACACTTTGGTTCAAGCTGTAGAATTTTTTTTTGAAACGGTGTAAGACTTGAGTCTTGAGTCAATCTGTATATGGTGAATTCAATAGGACGTGGGCAGGTTCACAGTTCTGTGAGCTTTACATTTACACCCACCCACCCACCACTTTCACTTAGAGTAATTGAAATTGAAGGGAATTAGAGCGGAGTTCGTGTTAGCTATTTTATGAGGCTAAAATTGGAGAAAGGAGCAGTGAGGTCTTCAGGTCTATAAAATTAAACTCTGGCTTTGGCTCTTTTCTGAGTGTTGTGAATGAAAGAAGTTGTTTACAAGCGTGGCATGTGAGTTTGTGGTTGGAAATTCTGAGAAGCCTTATTTATTTTGGGTTCTTCTGTTACAGGAAATATGATTTGAAAGGTTCTACAGTGGATCGTGAGGCTTCGAATAAGGAGAAAGGAAAGGATCTGCCCACACTGAAAGATAATGACTTTATTCGAGATGGTGGGAAAGTCTTCATTGGAGATGATGCCAAGGACAAGTTGATGGAAACCCTGACGGCAGATGTGGAGGTAAGTAAAGAAAACTTAGGGATTTGTTGACTTCTTCAATCACAGTTTGTTGTTAGCTTGTCAGCCTGTCAGTCTCCTCATCGCCCACGTCCATTCAGACGAACCAACTTCTCAATTCCACAATTTGAACTTTATAGCATCTTGTTTGGAGGATGCAATTTCTTTGCGAATATGTATGAAGCGTATGCCTAATTCGTTCATTCAGTTTTTGTTTTTGATTGGAATATAAAGTTTTTACTTGTATGGGTTGTCATGTTCAATTTGGGGATTGATCTCTAGGGGATCTCTCTTCATTGAATTGTAGCTGTTGCTAGGGTCATTCGTCCATGTCAACATATTGTACAAATTTTTTTTTAATTCGAAAATTGGGTCGCTTATGAAACCATAATTTCAATACCTACCTATTAGTATTCCTTGCGAAGGTCAAAACCTGTATTTTTTCGAAATCTGAATTTTCTTGTGCAATTTTTTCAAAAAAATCGAAACCGGCTTGAAATTGCTTTTAAGATCTGTAAAAATTCGATAATTGATTCTATCAGATATATTTTCAGTAAAACTTCAACAACCTGAACTCGTTTATATTTTAATTCGAAAAATTCCTTTAAATCATGTTATGAAATTTGAAAAGCATACTTAAATTAAGTTCAAAAATTTTAAAAATACTTAAATCAGGTTCAAAAATTTGAAAAACGCTTTAATAAAGTTCAAAATGGGAAAAACACTTAAATCAGGTTCAAAAATTTGAAAACACATAAATCAGGTTCATAAATTTGAAAAACATTTTAATCAGGTTCAGATATTTGAAAAATGCAAAATAGGATTCAAAATTGGAAAAACATTTAAATCAGGTTCAAAATTTTTTTGAGAATAAATTATAATCCTCTTTATTGATTAGAACTTTTAATTTCAATAATTCAACCTTAAAACTTAATTTCAAAACCTTCAGTTCTTCGGTTTAAGTTGTAGAATTTTTTAAAGGGCAGAGGACCTATTTAGACACCCTGTATATTTAATTATTCATTTTGTCCAAATTAGAATACTATTCATTTTAGCCTCAAATTTTCAAAACTTCTTGAAAAATACTTCGTTAACAAGCCCAATACAAAATTCTGTAGAAAGGAGATATTTTTGTATTGGTTCTATTTTCATTGTAATGTGAGACGGAGATTGTAGAATGGTTGAGGTGTAATGTGAGTACGGACGTTGGATGTAGGTGGGAAATGGGAGACTGACAGAATTGGATGATGGAGAGGGATGAGGAAAGTTGTGAAAGTGGGAAGGTGTAACTAATGCTTTCTCTTCTTTTTCCGTTTCACTTGAATTTCTTGAACAGTTCTTGACGAAACTCCATCTCATGGATTATTCACTTCTGCTCGGAGTACATGACTGTGAGAAGGCTGAAGAGGAAAAGAAAGATAAAACGGATTCTCAGGTAATAAGACTTTCTACTTCACTTTTCGAATAGGATTTTACAGCAAGGGACTTGGACTAGGTGGTCCTAAGGCCTTGGAGCATTAGAGGCCCTTGACTCGGTGGGAATGGGTGATATGATAGCAGATAGGATTACGTAATGTGTACATATTAGCAGCGCTATGTTCGTATATTAAAGGTTTATATTTTGGTGTTTTTATATTAATGTTGCTCAAGTTTTTCTGCAATTGGAAATTGGAACGTTTTTGTGTTCCGTTTTCTAAGTTGCGGTTGGTAGTATTTAATGGTGCGGTATCTAATTTTGCGGTGTTTAATTTTATGGTATTTAATTTTGTCAATTTTGCGGTTTTTAGTTTTGCGGTTTTTAATTTTGCGGTTTTTAATGTTGGGGTGCTTAATTTTGCGGTGCCTGATGTTGCGGTATTTAATTTAGCTGTGTTTAATGTTACGATATTTAATTTCGTGGTGTTTGATGTTGCAGCATTTAATTTAGCTGTGTTTAATGTTACGGTATCTATTTTTGCTGTGTTTAATGTTGCGTATTTAATTTGTGCTATTTAGTTTTGCTGTTTTTAATATTGCAACAGACATAATTTTGCGGTGTTTAATGTTAGGGAATTAAATTTTGCGGTGTCTGATGTTGTGGTTTGTGATATTTATTTTTTTCGATGTATGTTGCGATATTTAATTGAACAGTGTGTTGCGGTATTTAATTTCGCGGTGTTTAAAGTTGGGGAATATAATTTTGTGGTTTTCAATGTTGCGGTTGTTAGTTGGACTCAACTCGAACTCAATAACCCAAACAAAATACCCAAGATTTAGTCTCACCGCATATATAATACCAATTTCAACGCAAAATTAACTAAGTTGATCAAAGTGGTTCACCGCTACTCTGCATATTTCAGACCAGCCTATAACTATGTAGCTCTACAAAAATTTAATTTCCGTAGGCGTATGATAGCAAACGGTAAACCTAACTTAACCGCACAATTTAAGAAATTACGGTGCAGCGGATAAGAAGCTAAAAGCTAATCAATCTTAAGGTAATGGAATTTAGTGTTTCGTGGTAAAATTAAATTAGTTAGCGGTGAAAGTAAGTTATGGTCAAATATATTATTTTACGCTGAGACGTGAGTCAGATTTATTTATTTACGGTAGAACTCATAATAATAAGTCGTATAATGAATGGCCTTATGAATTTTTTTTAAAAAAAAACCACAATGTACTGTAAACTGACGAAATCTGGAGAAAAGGCTGCTTTTGATTACGAAATTAAATATTACTTCCCACGAAAACTGGATTTTTTGTTTGTTGCATGAACTCTTTCAGTTATGCCTTGAAAGAGTGTTCATTTGGACGACGTTTCATAATTTGTATTTATGTTTGAACTGGACCAAATAAATAAAAAGCGTAGATTCGTTGACCAAATGACTGCAAAAACTGGTTTCAATTTTTCTCACGCTGGGTCATTAGAGTCGCTCGAATTTTCCAAGGATCTAGATCTAGATATGCAAGATTCAAATATGAATGAAGCGCTGTAGCTGTAGCACTGCACAGCAACTGGAACCCATGATGGATGAGCAACACTGAGCCTGCATAATCCCTTTCCTGCCTTTGAAGTGTAACATGAATGCACCTACCTGAGTAGTACTGAAAGGCCCAAGTCTTATTTAAATACAAATGCACAAATCCTGTTCCAAACTTCTTTGAAAAAACCTGCCTCACGGCACCTTGAGACCAAAAGGATGTATGTAGAAAGACGCACATTACGACGCACGAGGAACGGGACGTGCTAGACGACGTGTTAGACGACGTGCTAAACGACGTGCTAGACGACGCGCTAGACACAGACGTAGCCGTTTGCTATTGGACATACTATTTGATATCAAACGGATATGTCAAGTGAACTGATGAAGCAAATGTTAATGTGACAAACTAGATAACTTGTGAACCATTTTATATAGGCTGTATGTGAATCTGTATTAAAAAGTGGACTCAATATGAAGCCAACTTATAAAGTGAATTGATGAAGCAAATGTTAATTTGACAAACTAGATGATAACTTGTGAACCATTTTATATAGGCTGTATGTGAATCTGTATTAAAAAGTGGACTCAATATGAAGTCAACTTATAAAGTGAATTGATGAAGCAAATGTTAATTTGACAAACTAGATGATAACTTGTGAACCATTTTATACAGGCTGTATGTGAATCCGAATTAAAAATCTGTATTTCCTTTATAAACTCATTCGCGCTCGTTGATAATCGAAACGAGGTCCTTTTTTTAAAACCTATAACCGCTTTGATATTGTTGTCAAATAGGAAGCAACATTTGTATTTAAAGCCGATATATCTGACATTCTTCATCATGTGCATCAGATGCGCTTCTTGTGCTATAAATAAATTGGTTTTAAATTTTTGAAACTTCATTGATGCTTCTGCGAGGCACACTTTGCAAAAGTTCACACGGTTTTTAACCCTCCTTATATATAGAAGCTCGGTTGCTAAGCTGAAGCAGTTAAGCTTCCGTTGATACGATGTTACATACGTGGCTTGCGCTGCGCTTCCGCAAAATGTCTGACAGACAGACAGACGGACAGGACCATCCCATAAGACCCTTTGGTCTAAAATGACTACCAAGTTTTTCCATTCCATATTTTTGTTTTTTGTAAGTGACAGGTGAAAGTAAGCCTTCACTCCAAGCCCAGCAAAAATGTATCTGCTCCGTAGAGCTCCCGTATCTATCTGTTTACAGCTTACAGCCCGGGTTTTTCTGATATATTAGAAGTAGGTATATAAACTGAAGTTGTTGAATCGTTGAAGTCTGGTGATTCCTATCATGCCTCCATTTTTACGACTTTCCCCTTCCGTGTAACTTTGGTTTAAGTACAACTTTTCTCTCTCTGTCGGCAGTCGGCATATCCTGATTCTCCAACAACTCAATCTGAGTTGCGTGATCTCTTTGTTCAGCTAGTTACATTTCTATTATCACTAATTGTTAACTAAAGTGAAGTTCTAGCCCAGATTAATTGAACAACTTATCTTTCTTGGAAAAGGGCCAAAAACGGGAAAGTCTGAAGATCTAGCCTTTAGTCTTGCCATTGCCACCTGGGGAGTGACGAGAAGGCTAGGTTTTATTGGTTTGGTTTGAGCCAATAAGAAGTTTCTAATGGTTAGTTATAGGAAGTAGACTTTTCCTTTACTTGAAGCGACTAATAGAATTTGTGGCTGTGGCTGGTCCTGAGATTTTTGGGGCTAAATTTCCGCTTCACTTGGTTTTGGAATGACATATTTACGAATTGATTTTGTACATGTACATTGAATGCTAAACTCAAATTAAACCTGTCAGTTTATGGTGTACTTCGACATGTACATGGTGATTCCACTTTCACCGCATGCTGCTTTTATGGCGGAAATGGCGAAGTTATGAGAATTTTTTGGGGATTTTTATAATCGAGTTTAGGTCATTTTTTTTTAAAATTTTTGAAATATTTATAGCATAAGTAATTGATATAATATAAACTAATAGTCGTAGGAACAACAGCAGCATCTATATTCAAATCTGGTGAACAACGGGTGTTGTTTCAATAATTTTGATCTACAGTGAAGACCTAAACCAACGCCACCTTTCTAGCCTTACGGGAGAAACCCTTGGATTATGCGAACTCTGATTTTGCAAGCAAATATACACAGGTGACCCTAGCAATCTTAGTCGATTTATTGTTGTTGAGTTCGCAAAATCGAGAGATTTCTCCCGTAAGGTAATAAAGGTGACCCCGTTTGTTTAGCCTTCACTGTATATTTAAAAAGGCGATAAACGGATAAAATTGAATGTAATAAAGTTGAAACCTGAAACTTGGTCAACATTATGTAAAGTAGTAACTACACTACTATTTCACCTAAAATTTGAGCGAATATATCCGTATGGAAAGGTTTTACATCAATATTTTAAAGTTTAAAATCTCTTCTTTTTTTTTGTCATAAAAGTTTCTAAAATTTGAAAATGGCTATTTCCTTCATTTTTACAATGATCTTCTTCATAGTTTCACAAAATTATTGAAACAACCCTTGTATCATTGTTGCTTTGCTAGGACCAATACTAATAGGGCCATTGATTTCATTCGCTCATGTTAGCATTAACGCATTTAAAAATTGTGCAGTTTATTTTAATGGAAAGATGACTATTGGTAGCAGCATCTAAATGTAAAATGGGTTTTCAGCGATTTTGAAAAAAAAAATTCTACGCAATTCAATCATTTTTTACAGATTTTCAAAACGGGCTAAAATTTAATGAAACAACCCTCGTATCGTACTGTTAATAATTATATTCAGTTTCTTTAAATAAAAAGATAGCTCTAAATTGATCGAATTTTCAATGAACCTATTTTGAAATTTGAAATTCAACAATATAAAATACGAAATCTGGTTTTAGCAACATGTGAATGCGTTTTGTACCAATATTCTGGAATGAATGAATGGTGAATGTGACGCACCCTGTACCCAACACAGAATAGAATTTTGCAAAAAACGAGGTAGCCGGAGAAGGGAATTATTCGGGAGTTGAGAAACAAGTCAAACCCATTTGTTCCACTTGGGAAAGTCAAGGCTTGTGATCGGATGATGCCATGGTGGTTGAGTTGAGTTGGCGTTTCCAGAGACTCGAGTGATTTATTTTCATTAGGCATCCAATTTAAATGTCCTGGCTTGGCTTTGGCTTGATGTCTGATGTGGTGTCCCTATCCTGAGATCTCAATCCATTTGTGGCTTCATTTGCAAAATTGTTGACAAGGCTCATGTCATTCCAGTCCAGTCCAGCATAAAAGTCTTAATTTTAATATGATTTCTGTGGAATAACGTCATGCGCCTTCTTTCGTTGGGTGTGTCGAGGAAATTCACGGTATTCGTGTGGTTCATGGTTCATCTTCTTTACAATGCGAATTGATGTTTAACCATTTAAGATGAGTAATTTCAATGAAATGGTGCGAACTGTCGAGATTCAATGAAATAGTTTGGTCAGAAGGCTAAAAGTATTATTTTTGAAGGTCGAACTAATTTTCTTGAACTGAATTGACCTTGACCTTGAAATCTGTGCAGATCTTGATTTGTTCTATTTTTTATTTGTGAATTTTAGGATGAGAACGGAGTTGAAGAGGAAGATGACTCAGATGAGGCAAATGTTCCAGGTCAAGGCGGTGTTCCAACTCCGCCTGATTCTCCGTCTCCAGGTTTACATGGAGAATTTGAGTTTGACGGTCGCATCATTCCAGAAATTGATATTTATGCAATCCCCTCAAATCCTAGTAAGTTTGAATAGTTTATGCGATCGCTGGATTGGGTTTTACTTACCTTATACTTATTTAATTTTTGCTGGATTGCGTTGGTTTAATTTTTAAATAAGAATTTTTAGATTTATTTTTGGATATTCTTTTTTTGAATTCTTTGATTTTTCTAGGGCTGTTTTGATTCCTACCTAAACTTTAAAGATTTTGCTTAATTCATGTTATAATCGCATTTTTTTTCATTTTTATATTGCCATTGTGTTTTTGCCCATAGCGCCTCGTTTTCGCCACTATCGATTTCGCCACTTTAACATGGAATTATGGAATCTAAAGTTTTGCCAGATTAAAGTATTTTAGATTCATTATTTTTTATCTCATTTTTTTTTTTTTTTGATGCTGTATTTTGATTTTCATGATTCTACTCTCTATTATTAGACCTGGCCTCCTAGGCTGAGGGCTTATGCAATCGCTCTTTCTGTCCGTCTGTCCGTCTGTCCGTCTGTC
>JAQFYU010001978.1:0-13077 GCA_034694905.1 Ceratophysella granulata
CATGTGCGTCGTCATGTGCGTCGTCATGTGCGTCGTCTACATCCTTTTGGTCGCAAGGTGCCGTCAGGCAGGTTTTTCGGTATGCAATGATCGCTGTACAGTCCCAGAATAAAAGAATGTCAACGACGTATGGTGGTGATTTGAAGTATACTCATATAATGGCTTAACAGTGCAATTAATCAAACTCGATTGTAGTACTAAGAATGACGGGGTATCTGTCGCTGTTGATACGTGCTGTGCACCAAATTTGCGAAGTAGTGTCTGGTTAAAACACTCGATAGCACACGCGACAATGTTCATAGAAATATACTCTTCGAAGTAGACAGGACGATTGAAGTAGCTGGTTAGCCTCGAAATTAGAATTTCAAAAATTGTCCAAAAATGTCCCCTGGTTGGCATAATTTATGCGTTGAATCAAATCTACAATATTGTCGGGATCTGAACTTCTGAGACGATGTAGACCAAGCGAAATGTAACAATGTACAATGATTATATACGAAAACACGCAGAGGCAGATACTTTGATGTTGTTGCAAGGTTCTGTAAGAATGATAGGTGTAAATTCACAAGTATATAAAACTCAACCCATGTATTAACTATTCGTACAATTAGACATGTATAAATCATTCTAAACTAATGCAATATCATTCATTCACACATAAGTGCTTTGCATTGATGTACAGGGTTAGTAATAGGTTGCTCGCCATGAGTCATAAGTCACAACAGCAACCTTGTGATATTCCCTCAGCTTCTTCACGTTTTCTTCCGAAATCTATGAAATGAAGATTAAAATTTACAAAGTTAATATATGGAACCATGTGTAGAACCAAAAATTATATTGTCAACGGGAAAAGGAACAAATTACTTACACAAAAGTCACCCCTGAGAGTCAGGTTGGAAAGAGGCTGTATGCGTAGAAGACCCAGCATAACTCCAATATTGGTTATATTGGTACGTTTTGGTGGATGGAAGTAATTAAATTGAATCTTCAGATGAGTTAGATCTGGAAGACGGATAGTAAACACAATATTTAGATACAAAAATTCGGTATGGAGTTTGGAGTGACATGCTTATTGGAATTATGACTTGAAACGGGTCAGTTTTTTGCTGACCCGACACGAAAATTTTGGGTTAAAGCCAGCTCGACCCGAACCCGAACCAAAATGTTCGGATCGGGTGGAAATCGTAAACCTACCCGAACCTTAGGGTACCCGAAATTTCGGTTCGGATTGAACCTCTGACCCGATCCGACCCGAATTTTCTTCTACATAATTTAAACGTTAAATCTACCTAAAATGATGTGACATAGTCTATAATTTTTCTATTGAACAGCACGCTCATATTAAGCCTCATAAAACAAAATGAGAATCAAATAAGGATCCCATGAAAATGACTGTGAATGTTATTTGATAGTGTGTAATCTTCTAGTATAATTAACAGGATTTGTTGGTGCTCTGCTTCTTGTCATACCTTGGATGGAATTGAATGTTAAGCGTAATCTGAAACCCGTTCTTAACCCAGCCTTTCGAAATCGATGCTAATTTATATTCTATAATCATTTGCAATTGTAATGTCCTGAGATCCAATAATTTTCAATACGTCCAACGTGTATCGAATTTTTAACTTACAATTTTCGGGAAATCCAAAACTTATGAAGATTATGTTAACAAACATACAATAAATATAAGACACGCTGCTAAAAAGCGCAAACTTACAACCCATACAATGGAGAGCTAAATTTCGAACCTATTTAAATTCGTTCTATAGCATAAAGAACGTAAATTCGGTTGTGAGAAAATAACTTCAGGTACCCGATCGAATATCGTTCCGGGTCGGGTCGGGTTGACCTGATAACCCGAACCCTTCGGGTTGCAAATAGCATGACCCGAACCCTACCCGAAATGTTCGAGTCGGGTCAGAAATTGAATGGAACCCGACCAGATGTCAATCCCTAATAAGAATATGTAAATGCTCTGAATCTTATTACGCTTCAGATCTTGGAGAGAAGCTTTTGGTGGGGCCATTGTCATCAAACCCTGATTATTGGAAACCAGTAACGGATCAACAACTGGGTTGCATTCGACAGGAAATCCGCTTAATATGGCGTTAATATCAGCACCATCTTGGGGATAAATTCGAAGCTCCAGTTTCTCCAATCCTCGCAAACAGCTAAAGATTGGAGCCAGGTCTTCGTGGACACTGGCACAGAAGAAGACTAAAAGGCGTCGTAAATTCGGGAACAGCATTGAAATTTTATCCATTCTAGACTGAGTGGCGCGCATCCAGCTGTTCACTTTTAATTCCGAAACATTACAGAAAATAGAGTCTTCAAAACAGTCATCCAATGCTTTTAGATCCAATAGTGTAATCCTCCGCAAGTTTGGCAAGTGTCTATAGTGAACACGGACTACTGCTGATGTGGTCTCCGTGATTCCACCACCGATATCTACAGTGTGGAGCTTGGGCATCAATGGAAGTTCAAGGTAAAAGCATCCGCGCTGCTGAACAAGGTCGCACGAGGCATGCTCTATAAAACACTTCAAATCCTCCAATGTATTACTGATTAATTCGAAGAATTTCACGTATTTAGCAATATCCGATTCTCCTTCGACCGACATGGTTATGTCCAGTTCTTGAATTCCCTGGGGTTGAAATTGTTTCAGGAAAAACAAAGGATCGTAATCAATACAAAGTTCTCGCAAAGTTCGTAGTTTTACAATGGAAGTGGTGTCGATACTGGTGTCCAAGCTTCCATAATGTGTCAAATTCCTGACATTGGGCATTCTTAGAAGCAATTCATGAAGAAATGTTTGGTAATGAGCATAATTGTTGCTGTGGATCAACGTATGGACTTCTTCCATCTTGAATTTTGCCAGATCCTCATCTGGGTAAAACAAGTCTTTCATAGGACCTGTAGGAGGGGTTCCAAAGTCGATATATAATGTTTTCAGGTTTGGAGTATTTTGAAAAGTGTTGCTCAGTAAGTATTTAAACGGTGAATGCTCGTATATGTCTAAATCTAAATCTTCGACTCGTCCTCCATATCTAGTAATGAACTTCAGATAGTCCTGAACTGCACAATAGGAAGTGCGGTATGTCATCAACGATCCAATCATGAATTTGAATGAAGTAATCGGAAATGTTTTCTCGTCGCTCGCTTCCATTAGGGTCATCAATGCGGGAAAGTAAGCAGTATTTCTCAGTTCTTTTTTACAGACCTGACGTGTCCGAGTAGCGGCTCTTTCATTAATCCTTCTGTTCACTAATCTCAAGCTCAACAGGTCAGGCAGCTGCAAATACCTCAGCACATTACTGAGTACCTATTCATTTCGACAAATTAAATGATCTGATCATTAATATGAAGAATTCATGAACCTTTTCATTGTTGTTGATTTGGGTCTACAAGGTACTTTTGTTTACTGTAGTATATTCTTTGTACCAGATCATTACTCAGTGGATTCGATTCGTCACAAGTTCTGAACTGCTGTTCGATGTATTTCTCAAAGGCAGATGCCACATCCTTGAAGTCTTGCAAACTTATTCCAGCCACACGAACTTCATCACTTTTCTCATCTACGTTTCCATTCTAAGTTATGAATCATAAATATCATTGTATCGATTAATATTTTGTGCTAATTTCAATTATTGCCTTACTGTGAGCAGAAAGTTATGCGGAATAAAAATTGCAAATCGTAATTGTCACTTACACAGTTAGACGTGATTTCACTAGGAACCTGCTCTTCATATTGTAATTGAAATTGAGTCATTACGTAAATAACTCGTTTGATCATGGCTTTAGTTGTAAATCCACGTTTTCCGTCCTGCCAAAATAAAATAGACAAATGTAAAGTGCCGACATAGAGCTGGAAGGCTGGAGTAAAGTAATATATCAATTGGGCTATTTTAGTTTTTATGGTATATTCAAAGGTGCTACCTAAATTAGCATTCCCGATCGTGATCTGATCACTTAGATTTCTTAGGTTCTTTTTTTAAAGTGTGCCCTATGTCTTTACCTTAACCGGTTGACCATCAACCGTCATGCCCAGGCAAGACATGAAATCAGATACAAAATACCTACTCATGCATCCAATAACTTCCAACTCATTCATCCAAAGACCACTATTATAACTTTCATCGTATGTCGTCTGCCAGTGATTGATAAAGCTCTTTAAATTAGAACATATGCATGGGAATCATTATAATATATGCATCATTATAATATAATATATGCAGAAAATATTCTTATTTTAAAGCATGTCAAGCCGTGGGATTTTTTGAATAAATTATGCAGTACGAATATCCTTTTGCCCAGCTGTTTAAATTCTTACAGGTGTTGCATGTATCTTAAATATGTTCGAAAGTGAAAGTTACTTGTTGGCCGAAGTTTAGATTTGGAAGACTTTCCATATCTCCACTGAAAACTGGAATCCAAGTTGGCTATTTAATGTTGTTATGGATTGTTGTTGTTGCTTGTACAAATTGTGTAGTGTTGTGACACAAACGGTTGAAATTTCTCGTTTTTAACTAAATTTAAAATTCAATAACTGACTGAAATATACATGGAGTAGTTTAACATAGGGAGTGATTGTCCATTCACCATGCATGTACAGACAAAGAGATAGCAGATACAGCCAGTAAGCAAAACGGTAAATCAGAAGTGAAGCTTGTAATTTGATAAGAATAAACTTTATCCTATCAATTTTCATGAGCCTAACTGAAATGTGGCAGATAAGAAAGATGTTTAGCTAAATAAAATCCTCCATGCGACAACAACATTCAGAATGATGATAGAAAAACATAAATCTCATGCGCGTAGTTGCTTTGTACATATAGTAATAAAAATAGTATTCAACACTTGATAAATTGAAATACATAGTTGTATTTGAGTACTTACTCGTATGCTACAATATTGGAGGCTCTCTGGAATTATATTTGTGCGTCACGCATGCGTAGCAAATAAGTACGGATACGGGCATTGGAAAGATACCGAAGTAAAATATCAGAATATTTTGAACATCTGCGCATTTCATGTGTATCGAGAGAGATAAGTCGTCGCAAATGATTCCAAATACAAGTTATTTATTGATGCGTCGCTTAGGGCTTGCGTAATAATTCTAAACATCACGCCATATTCCTTCAATTGCAATCGGAGTCGATTTAAATTAAATATATTTCAATCCACGAATACATATTTATTTACAACGCTACTTTTGCTAGGATTATCAAAGTATCTATTAATATACATTCCATTGAAGACAAAAGTAGAGCCGCCAAGAGTATTATTGCTTTCCGCTTAAGAAATATGACTTATACCTGAGTACAATCAATTGTAAGTAGAATTAACTCAATTTTCAAATAATCTGTCATTTCCAAGAAAATCTTTGACATCAACAACATTTAAAGGTACATAGTTGAATATACTGTGAAGAAAATCTCAGAAGTGTTCCTAAATACAGTTTCCAAGTACATTTAACACTTAAAGCTGCTCTTATGCAATATTATTGAGTAGGTAAGTGTCAGTGTTAAATTTGGACTCCATGTTAATCCAATCCCCGCCGGATCCTTGGATTCGGGATACGAGTTCCGACAGATACTGCTTAAGAACAGATACTTTCTAAGACGTGTTTTACAGGAAGTCGGAGACATTGGCAAAAACCAGATTGGCAAAAAAAATCCCCAAAAAGGCAAAAAAAAAAGTGGAATTGACAAAAAAAGAGGGTACATTAGCGCCCATTTTTTTTGCCAATCTGGTTTTTAGATTTGTTATAATATTCAATGTTTTGCCAATTTGGGTTTTTGAATTTTGGTACGTGCGTACCAAAATGTTAGAGTAGAGATTCTGGTATTGGTCTGGTGTTGGAATTTGATCATGCGATTCCAGCGTAGTACAGAAAACGCCTTGATAAAGCTCCAATCTTCCACGCCTCGACTCCAGAGAAAGAAGTACCGCCGTCTCAATTACTACCTTCTTCGCATTATAGCAAAAAGTACAAAACGAAGCAGAGACCATCTGTTTTCTACACCTGGATTTCTAAACTAACTACATCCATTTGTGATTTTAATTAGCTGCTAATTACGGGTTTTAGTTAATGTTATCGACGGAATGTCAATGTAGTGTAATGTTTGTGTTAATGTACTAGTTTTTACGTTTTTATACATCTGTTTTCATGATGTCAATGTTTTCAATTTTTGCCAATTTGGATTACAATAGATTCGATCAAACCATTTTTTTTGCCATTTTGGGAAATCCTGTAAACCAACTGTTTTGCCAATCTGGGACTCAAGAGGTCTAAAAAAGTTGCCAATATGGTTTTTGCCAATATCTCCTGGAATCGTTTTACATGGTATTTTGATGCTATCGGTACAGATCAGGACCCAGCCGGATCCGAAATCAGATCCCAATCAGATTCGGGTCAGTAAAATTCTTGGACCCAACCTTCGAATCCAGATACGGATTCGAAATAACTTCGATCCTTGCGGAGCACTACGCCAAGGTAGGTACTTGTGATTTGTTTGAAATTAAAATACAAACTGAAGTTATACGGAGTTTTGCCTGCATGATGGTTTTGAGTTTTAAACACTTTACTCACCCCGTACATTTACATTCTACAACGAAAACAAAGAACGTCAAACCGAGCAGTGTTATCCAAATAATAAAGATCGACCCTACTTTCCAGTCCGATATTTTCAGTGACTTGGGTTCAGAATTCCAAGAATCTATATTCTCCATGTATGTCAATACGGAATAATTTGTAGCGAATCGCACGAATTTCTCAATCATTTCCCTCAGTCCTACTTCGAAAATTCTTACATAAACGCTGAGAAGTTTTGATGAGGAATATCCCACGAAATGATGAACAGCGTCCTGTGTAAAAATGGTTTCCTTAGCACAGTAACATTCCAGGTCAGGGTTGAATTTCCAAATATAGAACTTAATTACATTTTGAGGTTTGACGCACATTATTGATTTACAGTTGGCAAGCATTTCCGAACTTTGTTTATCGTTTAAATTCAGTGTACCCGGAATGAAGGTGGATGAAGCGATTCTTGACACTATTTTCTCTCGAGTAAATATTGCCCTCAGGTGATTATTTCCTACTTCTTCGTTTACGCCCATAATACCGTAGTCCTTGTCGATGAGTTCCTTAAGATTTTCCATAACTTTGACTGGCGGTGGAACAGTCATCAAACTGGACACAACTCCTTCGTAGCCATATGTAAATACGATCGCTATCAGAACAAAAATAATCAAAATTCGATTTCTGTTCAAAATCCTGCATTCCTGTCTCATTAGAATTGAGTATATTTCAAGCCATTTGCCTCTCATTAAAATTGCCAGACTTGTAACCGAAATACCAAGACAAATCCATGTCTAAGTGTCCAGTGGAACTGTCCAGAAAAGAAAACTAAAAGCTTTGCGGTCTTCCTCTTTCACACAATAGAAGAATTTGCTTTTGGTTTCTCCAATCAGCAGTTGTTTGTGATAATTCTCAGTAGCTACGGATTTGTAAAAAGTGTAACGGTTGATCATCTCCAAATATAACACACATGTAGATCGACCAGGTGCAAAACTGAGATAATTTAACCGTCTTTGTTCATCTCCGATTCTAACGTACTGAGTGGTAAAATTTAATTTCGCTGCAATATTTTCCAATAAGATGTGATCTGCGGAACCTCCCAGGTAAATATTTTTGAGTGAATTCTTTTTTGGATAGAAAAACCCAAAAAATGAATAGTCATGTTCGTCAAAGATTGTTCCAGACACAGGCCCAAATACTTCAATGATTGGTTGAAAGAATTGGGACTTGAGTTGAGCCACCAAGTTCTTAATTTCATGTAAGGTCATTGAAACAATGTCACCTGTGAATTGCTGAAACTGGCAACTCGTGCATATAATGTGAATTTTTGCCACTACGGAGATATCATTGGACAATGCTAAACTTAAAACATCAACGACGTATGGCGGTGGTCTATACACAAATTGCTTAACAGTGCAATTCAGCCTACTTGGTTGAATCAGAATCACAGTGTTACTGTCACTGTTAATACGTGCACCAAATATGCGAAGTAGAGGCTGGTTAAAGCACTGGATCGTTGACACAACAATGTTGATTGAACAATCTTCTTCATAATAGGCTGGCAGATTTAGATATCTGGCTAGTTCAGGAATCGGAATTTCAGTAAGAGTCCAAAGCTGTCCGCCCTGGTTGGAATTAAGAATCCGTTGAATCAAATCTAGTGTTGGAATATGAACTCCAGAAACAGAATGAACTAAATGAAATGTACAATGTTCGTAGCCCGTAGCAAGAAGCGACAGAGGGTTTGATTTTGGTACAAAGCTGAGAAATAGTGTCAGTTGTAGACCGATACAAATTATAAGGTGGTAAACTTTAATCGGCATTTTCGCTTGTAATTGTGCTGGGAGGGAGTAAAGATTTCGCTTCAGTTCCGGTCTTATGGAAACGGAAACGCCTTAGTTGTACCCCTAGTCAAAAGTTCTTTAGACATAGACATAGGTGGTTATCCGAGTTTCTCTTTTGTTTAATTGGAATATGTACACTGGCTATGAGGTGTCAAATTCTTTCTGCCGACTTAGGCGAGTTTCTTGAATACAGAGATGTAGCTAAAACAAAAGCCTCACTGTGAAAGATACGAAAATCATAACGCTCATCATTATAGTCTAGCCATGACTACTTTTTAATATCGGTATATGGGTTGTCGTTAAGTTAAATAAGACTCAAGCACATATCCTACATATGAAAATCAGACACTATGTTTTATCTTGATCTGGATCTGAAATATTTAAGCACGAATTATTGTCAATCCAAGGATACAGGTTTCAAATTCACCATCATGTTCTAAAATCGTCAGTATTCTGTAGTGAAACTCATTCAAACTGTGAGAATACGGTAGGCAAATGCAAAAGACGTTTTGTTAGTTCGTGTCGTAAATGAGCGACACATGGAGATAATATTACAGTGAATAGTATCAATAAAAATCCAGCACACGCGAACGCGAATGGATAAATTATCCGAGCTCCATACAAAACAATCCAGGGTGCATCTTTGTGTTGATTTAAATGGGTTGTTTGTTGTTTTGCTATTAGAGTCCGAGCTTCTGTCAACATATACCAATGGATGTTGACATATACAAAGTGGAAAGCTAAATGTAGAGCGAATGTGATGATGATGAGTTAGATTAAGACTTTACACGGAGAGCGTATACTTCAGCCCAGGGTCAATGTTGGGTCAAAGAAATAACACCCTACGGTCTGAACGAAAAACATATCTAACTATTAAGGTATGGTTATTTTGATGGAGGTTGAGTACTAGTTTGGAAGAAGATGCACGGCCGGTACATTAATACAGACAGGTCATCGTCTTTACCAGGAAGGGGATGAAAATTATCGGGCTCAATTTTGTAAAATGTCAAATGAAGAACTTAAAAGTTTAGAGATCTTTACTTTAGCCCCACCCCAATACTAACCCCCCGAAAAAAAATTTCAGATCGAGGGTCGACCCAATTCTGCACGGCTACAAGGGATTCGGGTTCTTTTCATTCCGTCTCATAAATTTCATCCTGTGTTGAATTAAAACTGGTAAAAGTCACATGGGATAAGGACTGTAGGGTGACAAACTTGGTCCATGTCCATACCATCGGTTCTTCGACGACATATTTGAGATGGCATGTTGCCGCTTTGAAACTTAAATAGTCGTGTGAGGCTTCACCGTCTCCCGTTTAATTGTGATTTGATTGTGTGGAGTAATTGCTCCAATAATTTGCAATGACGGTCATTACTGTAATTTCTATAAGGAATGCAAACGACAAAGCTGTAAGATTTCTCCTTTTAAGTCTCAGAGGGAGCCTCCAAATGACGTTTTGCTGAATTTGTCGGGTTTTTACTCGAACTGAGGAAGAATAATCTGATTGCTGTCCATGAATTAAATTTTATTTTAGTGCTGAGTCAAAATGATGATTCCAAGTTTCTAATGCTATCACTAAATAGGCGCAGAAGCTTTCGGGATCTGATTCATAGCTCTTCAGAAGCTTTCAAAGAAATTCCGTTTCAACCGATTTTTCCATGACAAGCAGCCCTGGATCACATTTTATATAGGCCAATGTTTTGGATGTATTTCAAAAATCTGTAGTACTTCCATTGCTACTATCCTATATTTTACCCGCCCGTCTCCTATCTCTAGTGTTTCCACGGCGGCCACATATTCATCAGCAACCACTTTGATTGGCATTTCTGGGCGGTTTTCCGTTAAAATGGGTCCTCACTCAAGCCCGAACCTCCGAGCCAATCGGTTCATAGTTCGACACGAATTTCAACATCCACCGTTTACAACTTTGAATCTGTGCATGGTTTCCTGCGTTGAATTGTTTTCTGGCCCTAAAATTGTTGTCTCCGATTGGTACTCAATTTTAAATAAATTTTGAATACATAATTTCGTGTTCGCGTCGAATTTTATTTTTTCTGGTCACGCTTTGACAAATTGCGTTTCAAAAATTTAATGATCCTGAAATACTTTCGGTTCTTCCTTCGTGTGGGAAGGATATTGGCATTCTAATTCCTCGGAATCTAGGATACCAATTAAACAGATCTAGATTAAAAGTGAAAATACAATTTCAATAGATGCATCGAATGAAATGTATTTAGCAAATGCTATTCAATATACAGGTTAGTACCACCTTCGGGAGCCACCTAGGACAAAACATCGCCAAGAATCTCGATAAAAGCCATCTCATAAAAATAATAACTCATTTGAGTGTACAATTCTCGTATTCTCGTTTTCGTGTATGGGGCGTTGAATTTATTCAGATACGGCAAATTCAGCTCATCTGAAATAGTGAAATATTGTATTCCCAAACATTAAACTTTTTAAATATTAGAATTTAGAATGGAAATACCGAATTGTCATTTTACAACATGTTAAAAATCTTTTTTCTCTGATAAAAAGTAACTGAAATACCAGCCGATAGATCATTGAAAAAATAAACTTAACAGGTTGTACTAACGAAGAAAATGTTGAAACAATCAGAGTGTCCGGATATCTTTGGGAAAATGAAAGTTGCTCAGTAAGTTAATTGAATACAAATCATTCACTTTAGTGTATTTGGCAAACTATACGCCAAATATAATTTTCTGAAATATGTATGACGTAATAATCCAAGTTATATTTGAAGTACTTTCGACACTGATCATGTCATAATATGTTGGTTCAGTAGCTCCACATATAAAAATGCGTAACTATGCGTAATGCATAAAATTCGTATGTATCAAAATACAAAATAGTTTCCATCCTAATTTAGCATTTAAGCTAGAGAATAAATATCAATAAATTATAATTTAATATGGTCTTTGTTGGCGACTACTGTTCAGGGCCCTGCTAGACAATAAATATTATTAATTATAATTTAATATGGTCCTTGTTGGCGACTATTGTTCAGGCCCTGTCATTGGACCGAAAGAGCTTGTAAAGCACAGGTTGGGACAGGCTTGGGGCTAGAACGAAAAAATATATATCAAAATAATTTAAAAAATTAAATACATATAGAAATATAAAAACTTTATCCCGAACATCAACCACACCACCTGAAGTTAATAAATTCCTTTATTGCCTATGCCACCTGAAAGTAGTGTGAACAAGTATTAAAACTTCAGATTCGAATCTGGAATTAAGTAACACAAAAATAGGGGAAATGGCTAGAAATTACATAGTTTTCTTTAGTTTCGGATAGAATATAACCAAGTGGTAGTGTAATATAATTTTTAATATTTGCATAGAATTTACTTACATCCAATTTGACATGGTCTTTACTTGGTTGCTTTGAAAGAAGTCCCTGAATATTAAGAATTGAGAATATGTAGAAGATAGAAATGTAAAGTATAAGTAATATGTAAAGCGATCGTTGATCGTACACTGTGCCATGAAAATTTTGCCTGTAAGTAAGTTAAGTACCTATATTTCGATCAGCATTTGTATTTGCCAAATGCCTATGTATATGCCGCTTTCTTGACCAATTGCATTACTTGAATAACCACAGTATGTGTACTCGTAGTCTCTATAGAGCAGCACCTGAATTTCTGCGGTAATCAGTAATCATGTTCAAAGATTTTCCTGACCAAAATCAAAAACCGAAACTATCTACTTTACGCCACACTTATCTGAAAATGGTGAACGTTGTTGGTGAGGTGATTTGATATGGCAAAGTCTACAAGGCGTAGACAGAAATAGATGTTATCTCATTCAATTCAAAAACCTGGGTAAATTAGCTTAATTCGTCCTGAAATTGCGAAAATGTGTAAGTGAGGGTAAGTTTCATCCTATACCACCTTAAATCTAACCAGTGGACTGAATAAAATACGTCTGTAGTTCGCGAATATGCTCAATTTATGTTATTAAAAATACGCTCGCTAAAATGATTCTTTCAATTTTACATTCAATCTTCAAAAACTAAAAAAATTACTTGCGTGCGCAATTTATTTTTGGAAGTATTCCTTTCGCATGAAATTTTCTCAATACCCGCTACTGATTTGTAGTAACTGGACTAAGATGATTGATTTAAGTATTAGAAAGCACGGAAACAATTTTGCCCTCAATTTTTTGCAACTTCCAACTAAGGTCATTGTTACCCGAGGCCGAGGGTTAAGTTGCTTTCGTGAAATTTCCGCGTAGTTTACTCTTTAATGGAATTTTGAAGTATTAAAAGATTGGCTATTTTTGAAAATGAGTAGGGACGGCAGTATTATATGCTACATTGCGTCGTTAGCTTCAATCTAAAACGTATTGCATATAAGTATGAATAGTGATACCAAGTATCGAAAATCAATACTTAAATAGTCAGTCCAAGTCTGGGGGAAATGCGGGGACTGATGACGACAACTTTGGGATATTCTCTCAGCTTCTTCATGTTTTCTTCCGAAGTCTATGAAATTAATAGGAAAAGGCTATAAGTATTAACACGAACACGTGTTAAATAAAGTTCTATACATTAAAATATATACTTACATGAAAGTTACCCTCGAGAGTCAAACAGGAAAGAGGCTGTATCCGTAAAAGTCCCAGCCCCAGCA
>JAQFYU010001979.1:0-13067 GCA_034694905.1 Ceratophysella granulata
TAAGAGATAGGGAAATGGCCCTCCGGCCCTCCAGAAGCTCATTTTGGTCGAAATGTCGGAGGGCCGGAGGGCCTAAGTTGGGTCGGAGGGCCTAAGTTGGGTCGGAGGGCCTAAGTTGGCTAGGAGGGCCTAAGTTGCCTCGGAGGGCCGGAGGGCCGGAGGGCCTAACAAGTTCCCATCTATGGGTAATTACAATAATTGTACATTTTCGTTGATTCAGATTTATAATTTTGATCTTTTCAAAAATACAATATTTTCTTTTCAATTCAATTTTTCTAAATGAGAAAGTTTTAGAACGATATTTGTGTGGTCTCGCCTAACAAGTGCCCATCTATGGGTAATTACAATAATTGTACATTTTCGTTGATTCAGATTTATAATTTTGATCTTTTCAAAAATACAATATTTTCTTTTCAATTCAATTTTTCTAAATGAGAAAGTTTTAGAACGATATTTGTGTGGTCTCATTGTGGTAATTATACTGCAGTAGTACTGATATGCCGATTACCAAAATATTTAAACTATTTAATAGTCAATTACTCATAAGTTGACCTTTCTAATCCAGAATTTAGTTAAATTAGGTATTTAGAACAGTCTATTTGTTTAATAATTTGGCCCTGGTGAATTCGTGTTAAGCAAGGCCGAGATCGGATAGGAGTTAAAAGTTTACCTTTTACAGGAGTCCTGGCGGATCAAATCTGTATTGTACGTAAGAGTTTTAATTTAATTCTATACATTTCCTAGACTCAACGTCCTAACTTATTTAGTACTTAAAAGGTAATGTCAAAGTTTGAACTTCATCCGCAATTCGCAACTAACGCAACAGAACTGCTCATGCATACCAAATCATGAAGCTGGGGCGTAGCAAGTTGCACATGGTAGACCAGTAGTCTTCGATTTTTCAATAATCCTTCATCTACGCTTAGCATTCTAGTGAGCAAGGTTGAAACAAGTTAAAAGCCAGACAAAACTTTTAACTTTCTGAAAGTAAACATCTGGGTCTAAAGTCTTCCCTTCAGGAATCCATTGGCTTGGGTTAGAAAATTCGGATGTAGTTAGAATTGTTGCTATTTTCAAACCTGCTTTTCCAAGAATATTTTACTCAGTTCCGAATCATGAGAATAATATACATTTTATTTCCTATTGTTTTGGAACCTAGAACCTGAAGTTCATAATTTATTACCAAATTTATCGGGGTAAAATTAGCAACGCGATAGTATTAAATGGCATGCTATTTGTGTGTTTTTCTTAATAAAACAAAAGTAAACATAAACAACAAGTAAAACAAAAGAAATGTAGAAACACATGAAGTTAGTACAGGACTGATCCTGACTCATCTTGTCGTAATTTATTCAGTAACAGAAAAATCAATATTTCAGAACGAAGACCACTTAATTAGATTAATTGAAAAACATTTTGGTTAAATGAGACTCCACGCTAAGGTCTCTAAAATTTAGTTCAGGCTCTCACCTGGCTTGCTTTGCTACCACATAAACATTTTCGGTCTTGAGCAAATAGTTGACATGTGTTACAGAAGGGGATTGACCAAAAGAAGGCACTGGGCAAATTTTATATGTATCCAAATATTCATCCACTATTCAGAAACTTTAAATTTCAACACAAAAGGATACCAACATTGCTTATTCAATATAGTTCACATGGGCAATAAGACTAGATCCTCTTCTTTCGATCTCATGGAGCAAATAATTAGTCTAATCAAGCCCAACAACAATGGAAAGTTTCAGTGCCTCATAAGGGAATTTCAAGTGATACCGATAGAGGGCTAGGATACACGGGAAATTTACATGAAATTTGCTCAGTAAACTTTTACCTACAAATTGAATCATGTCCGATAGAAGAACTAGTATCGTATGTTTTCGGTCGTCGTCTTTACAACAAGAAAAATCTCATGATCCTAATCTACTCGTATGAGACCATTAAAATATGCAACATTGACATTGCCAATCCACATAGAACGGGACTATTGACCATCGATTTGAAAAATAATGAAGTCAATGAAATTGATGCACACATCTACATTGGATTTCTTGAAACTCTGCACCTACGTGTATTGGCAATATTCTGTCGAAGTTGCTCAAATAAATTCCGTATGCTGCCATGGGCAACCAATCTGAATGAAATGCAGGAGTTCTCCGAATCCCATAAAAACAAATCCGTTCTTCCAATAATTGCTGTTCTGGGACTACAATCCGCGTCACCATTCTTGCTTGATAAAGTGAAGTCTTTTGCATTTCTTTATGTAAACAGACAAGAGACTCAGCCGCAGATGATTGGACACAAGGCGTATCACGTTTTCATGGAAAATGTGGGTGCGATACTTAATGTTAGTCTTGAATTTGTGAGTTTCCAAACGGCTACAAATTCAGACTACTTTATCTCGGAAGTACCGAAGCAGTACAGAGCAGTCGCCTTGTTGGATCAGTTCTACTGGATGGGTTCGGCCATTATCGCCTCTGAAGTTAGCTCATCTCAATTTCTACATGAAAATTCCAAAAGTAAATTCTTTTACTGCACACGTTCTCAAGAACGAGAAGCGTTTCAACTTCGATTTTGGGTCATTCCATTTGACAGATACACCTGGTTGCTGCTCGCAATTACAGTACTGTCGTTTATCTTGATGAAAGGTCAATGGATATCTGTCATTGGAATAATGCTTCGTCAAGCATGCAAGAATGCAAGGCTCAATCCAGTTTTACTTGTATTGTCGCTTATGGCAATTGTTCTAACTTGTAGCTACGAGAGCATCATTTCAAGCTGTCTTACAGTTAAGCCGCCGTTTGTAATTTTCGACAAACTCAAGGATCTGATAGACAATGACTACCGTATAATTGGATTTTCGAAAACATCCAGTCGAGGAAAGACACAGGACATATTTAAGCGGGAAAATATTACATCCAAGGAATTTGAATCTTCGCTGATTGTCGGGAGCATGGGTTTGATGGAACAAACAGAGTTGCTGAAAATATTTTCCCAGTGTAATGCAACTATTTGGAAACGGGCCGCAGAAGCTAAGGAAAAGCAATCTCAAATGTTCAAAGCCTATCCTGAACTCCGGTGTCACATTGCAAAACAAACGATGTACGAGGAGGAGCAGCTCTTCACGATTCTTGGACTTTCTCGGTTACAAGTTACTTCTATTGCACAGAGATTTCTTGACTCAGGCCTGCTTCAAATGTACTACAGATATGAGGAATTTGTCAACTACTTTGACTACTCGGAAGATTTGAAACAATTTGAATATGGAAAGGGACTTGATGTGGGATTCAGTTTGAGCGATTGGAAAATAATTTCAATTTTTCTCATATTAATGTCACTTTTGGGAGCCATTGTGTTGGTATTTCTGTTTGAGTTAGTATGTCGGAGCATAGTCAATTATTTTGATGAACGACGGGTACAAATTAGTTCGATGACAGCTACTGCTATTTATAGCTGTGCAACTTATACCATTACAACTCTGCTTGTTTTTGGAAAGAAATTATGCGAAGCTACAACAATGATTAAATCCAGTACCGTCTTTAAGTGTAAATTAATGGGGCGTTTGTTGGTTAAGCAGAAATAGATCTAAGCTTAAAGTGGTTGAGGGTTGAGGCGTTGAGGGATTTATGGACATTGGATATTTTTAACTAAGTCGTTCAACATGGCAATTTCATTAGTCAATACGACAATTGAATGTGAGAACATACACTATCTTTCAACAATGGAGATTTTTATTTTCTTAAAAATTAGAATATTTCACATTTTGATATTCTGAGATTTTGGTTGAATAAATAAATAATATTGATCTCGAAACTAAAGCCACACTTTGAAATTAAAGTGCGTCGATACTCAATTTGCTAAGAAAAGCAGCAAAGCAGAGTTGAATAGGCAGCTTAGTCACAGAGCCTGATGAAAAATGTGAAACTTCTGTTCAATCTTGCATCTTGCGTATATTCAATTGCTGAATCAGATGACCACCGATCGATCAGCAACGATCAAATATGAAACATGGTATATCTCGGTCACAACGGTGTAGCAATTAGTTCATCATATTGCACATCATGTGAATTTACTAGTAGTAATGCATTTTCCATATTATACACAATACTTGACTTTTCTACTTTCTCAATTCACTATTGATTCGTCGACTTCAAAAGTTGTATAGCCAAATTCCTCAACTTCTGATTTCGCATGTAGGTCAACCTGGGCGCATTTGAAAGAATGATTCCATAAAAAATATAATCAGAATCCAAACTTGACGCTTCACTTCACATCCCTACTCATCAATCAATGGCAGAAATATGAAATAATTGTTTATCTGTTGCTAGGAAATTTTTTTAATCCGAGATGTATTATCAAATAATTTTTCACAATATTATATTTGTGGCTCCACGAAAACTTGTTAATTTCCGCGATAAAATTTATGGGAGCAAGTTTATGTGGTGCCATTTTTGACGGCCCTATATGCAAGTACTACATATGCATAATAAATGTCTTAGATTGTGAATATCCACCTGTATTAATCTATTGAAAGTGAAATTTGATGAATAAATAATCACGCAGAATGTTAACCTTTAAACACGACGTCAATTTTTAATGTGTTCATCATCTCGATTGGCTATTCAAAAACAAGCCTTGGTGTTGATGTTGACGTTGACTCTCTAAGGAAGTTGATGTACGACGTACGGCAACAAAATAGGCTCACGATTCACGATCAAATCTTTAAAGACAACTTTTAATAAGCAACGTAGTTATATTTTATGTTCCAAAGTTGCCAGACATTTCAAAGATCCTACTTTTTTTACATTAGATGTGTTCCTATAATTGTATGTTTTCTGCTCACCAATTCTGTTGACAACTCAGAGCGTAAAATTAACTAGAATTCGATCGTCTCCAACTGCCTTTGTGTCACTGAGGCAGGAGTACAGGAAGAATACTCATTAAAAAAAATAATACAAAACTTTGTTAAATTACTTTACTTTCAGTAATTTGATTTTCTTCTCTTTGAACTCTTGCTTTCTCAAACACCCGCTTTGTGAGTATCCCTTTTACAAATACTTGTAAATAAGATAGCAAATAAGATAGTCAACAGTCAACACCATCTCCTCCGTCTTCTTCCTTCACTCTCCTTTGACATGCTTAATTTTATTGATGTTTAGAGGAAAATTTAATTTCTTTTTCCACTTCCAACTCAATGAATATACAATGAGCGTCTGAAATTATCCAGGAGAGCCAGGTCGGCCACTTGCACATGCATATGCATGGGAAGAGTCAAAAGGAGTCTCATTTACATAAAACTGGTACAATACACCTTTCACTTTGAAGAATGGAGGTTGGGAAGGAAAATGAACTAGCTTAAACTACTAAATCATGAATTTAGAGTTTCTCATTTAGTACTCAAGTCGGGAACTTGGACTAAATACAGTAAAGTAAAAAAAAACACGAGGGAATCTAATCAGAAAATCAGAATAAAGTGTAAGTATTGTGTAGAAGGGAAGCAGGAGGTTGACGGCTATTCCTTTTTTTTTTCAAGCACAGAATCCAAGCAATTAATTTTCCTGTTCATTTACATTTCTTGGCAATTTTCCTGACATTTTCTATCCTCTTACTTTTTTTTTGCTAAGGAAAGCCCGAGTTCTAGTGTCGTGGGAGCCGGAGAAGCGGTGAGAGTTTAATCCTCCAGGTTACGTACATGTATAATTCTACAAAGGCTATGCATTTTTCCCCTCTTCTGCCTTTCTCAATGTGGTTTTGTAGAAGGAATATTTATTTCCTCGTAGATATTCCATTTTCGTTCCTGCCTTGTAAGTGGGATCCGGATGCTGGGACGAGGATCCAATTCAAATTCAAAGAATTTGTATTCGTACGTACCTTTCCAGCCGCATTTGCTATGAACTTAGCCAGAAGCCAGAAGCTAACCCTAACCTGGGCTTCAGCCGCTCCCGCAGGAGCACCAAAAGAATAGATTTGAGTTTGAGTTCATATACTTATGCCTTCTTATTTATTACTCTCGACGAACATTCTCACCCCATTTGTTAGGCCGGGAAAGAGAAATTTGCACACGTTTCTGCCTGGTTATACTCGTAGCTTCTAGTTTTATAATATTCAAGGCTTGGTTTTGAGGATATATAGTTTTTGGTTGGGTGATACGAGATGCCCTTGAAATTCTTAGAGGACACGTTAAAGGCGATTTAGGATTCCGTAATGTAAGTAATTCGATTATTCTTGTGCTAATAGGCAATTTCTGGTTTGAACCATGAAATTTTTAGCGAATGAAATTTCTCTCTATACTATTTTCATCAACTCAAAATGTTTTTCGACACAAGATTTACTCTGTTAAGGTTTATTACTATTTTTTTAAAAATAATTTTCTGGCGCATTTAATTTCAGCTTAACCCGCTAAGATACTCAAATTAGGCCCAGAGTATTGTATTTTTGTTAACGTTTACTTGTGGCCGATTCAGTCACAACAAAGTCGTGATTTGGTACTTTTAAATGGATTTTTACAGATGGCATATAATATGCGCTTAAATTTGAGATTTCCTTGACCATTTGTAGCAGCAAAACCGCAATCTTTACTTTTTATTATGTAGAGGAACATACGATATTGTTTAGCTGAGTCACGATGATAGCAATGATGACATATTCCATGGCCTCCGAAATTGTTAAACAAGCTTTGAATTGAAAATTTGAAAATGGATATAGCCAGAGCATACTATACATTGGTGAGTTTGAATTTTTATCCGCCCAAAGAAGCTCGAAGAAATACATACACAGTGAGTCGACACTTAGACACTCCAAACCCAATTAGCATTATGTAAGGTATCAAATGGTCTAAAATAGCTAAATGTTGCATTTAACTTTAGTATTTGGCATTCCTGACGAAAATGTGATATTTAGTTGACATCTACAAACCTAATATTTATTTTAGGCTGCAAAAACTCGAACAAAAATATAAAGAAAATATTTTCTAAATGGGAAGTACTTATAAACGCAATGTAGCAATGTATCGTATAGAGTCAGCTACAACTCAAACAACGAATAAAGTAGACATAAAATCTAACCCTGATTAAAACATCCACCTCGGATTTCATCTGATGAATGCAATGCAAAGTGTTTTATGTCAGCGCGCGTGGAGCAGGGACAAATGGAAATGAAAGGCGCTGTGGAGATGAAATAAAAAAACATAATCAAAAGGGACGGAGATAATAAAGTGTGTAAAGTCTGAAGAAAGCCAAGGCTAAGAAGAGAAATTCCAGTAACATGCGTAACGGAACCTGAGCCCAGTAGTGTCGAGCCCTAGTCGTCTTCCCGGGATGAGAGGAGAGGCGGGGCGGGAGCCAGGACTTTGCTTCATCATCCTTGGTTAGTTCATTAAAATGAAGAGTTGTGTATCAAATTCAAAAAGGGAAGAGATTAAGACGAATGGCCTACGCATTAATCAATGACATTTGGACTCAGGCTCTTCAGCCAGCTCCCCTGCGCCCATCCTGCAGCCTCAACTCCAGTCTCCAGCCAACTCAACACGGAGAAAGCAGGATTATAAGGCCAGGCCAGGAAGCAAGAGACATAAAGGCAAACCGGAATTTAGGTTGGTGTGTCTATGCTACAGCTCCTGCCTTGAGGTTCGATCTCTCACAGGCAATAAAAGTCACAATAAACCGAATGGGATGTAGCTGTTTGGTTGGGAATAAAAAATCACGAACAAATATGTCTATTTAATTCGACATCAATTCAATACTACTCGTAATCTACTCTTTGCATGTAATTGTGCATGAACAGACTCGGAATTTCAAACATGTTTTGTTAGTGGGAAGAAATATCAGACGTTTGGGTTGGAGTAAACGAAAGTGCGCCAAGGACAGGACACTAAATCCCGCGAGAGGTTTTTATCCATGTAAGTAAGTTAGGTATTCCGAAACGCGCGCTTGGCTCTGATTGGTTGGCGCACTCTGGTTTACTTTGACCGCCGTTTGTATCAGTTGCATTTACCAAAAATTCGATGATGCGTACCAGTTTGAATTACATAATAATGCAAGTACATTACTTATTTTATTCTAACACTATTGTGAAAATTGGATTGTATATACGAAGCTACATTTTGTTATTAAAGATTAGAGATGAAATACACACGAATATGGGAAGTTTCATTCTTTGAATAATTACACCTTTTTCGTTATCTTAATAAATAGTCGTTAGATGCATGTCTGGCATATGTATTGACTAAAAATAATTTTATGCCATGTAAAAAGAATTAAAATCTTGCATCAATGTATTTTTCAAATTTTGGAAAAAACTTTTTCTAAAGAAATATGCTGAAAATAAGGTATTTCTTTATTAAATCTCAAACATGGTTGACATGTGTAGCGTATTACTGTATATGATTCAGCATTATATATGTTTTTCTAGATGATCCCATGTAATTTTCGAGTAAATGTGTAGTTATAATAACCTTCATAGTATAACAGATTGTTTGCAACTAGAATTTTAAGGTTCTATAGACTATCACTAAAAGCCTGAGGAAACTTTTCTTTGACTCAATGGATCCCCAATATTTTCTAGTTTTATTAGTAAAACTTTTACTATCAACTAAAATTGCGAATTTTACTTCCGTCTGATATATATCGACAAGATTTCCAATTAATTTCAAAATAAACTATTAAAGAATCCATGATTAGAAACTACGGGCCACAAAAATTTGAAATATCGAATTCATATTAAAATCTGCTAGGCCGCTTTATGTGCCATATTTTCTTGTGATTGGCATCTTGAACTTTGGGGTAGGCATTGGGCATTGAAACATTATATAAAAGCAAACATTTAAATAAAATGTTGAAGTAAAACTGGAAATTTTAATATTTAAAAGAAGGTTGCTTTATGAAATGTGAAAATCTTTACTTGGAAGGACTACGTGCAAAAGTATTCTATTGATCAATATTTTAAGTTTCAATTTTCTTAAATTTTTGAATATGTTATGACTGATGACTTAACCTCCATCTATTGTCCAGATTCTATAGTGACAAATGAAATAGCATCAATCAGGCATCAAATACGTTTCTACAGCTAATTTCACTTAACCAAAGTTTTTGACAATAGAGAAACTTGAACTAATGTTTATGTTTGTTGTCATTCGTAAGATGTCTGAAGGTGTAGAGATCATTTCCGATTTCCTGTACTTCCGCTAACATAAAGCGGAACATGTAAGACAAGAAGGACGGAAGACAGACAGGAGAAGGGATGAAGGAAGTTGGTGAAGCTCCTTTGTTTTTCTTGTGAAAATATTTATTATATGTATTATCAAATGAAATGTAAACTCTGGCTCCATATATATTATGAATCCATCCACTCAAATTATGAAAAGGAAACTTTAACCATTTTGTGTCAAAGAAGAACCCTCTCATGTTTTCCCTTCTTCTGCAAACAGAGAGTCGATCTGTGAGGCACAATGCTAAGTTTCCTCTCAACTTTCTAAAACCCAAAAGTTTTGGGGAGGATGAGAGATCTCCCATAGGGGAACCCTACCTATATTTTATTAATCTTAATTTAATGACTTGAGTACGCTTTCTCATCACGTAGAGTAAAGGCGGAAATGGGACGGTGGGAGAAAGTCAGGCTCAATTTTGGAACCGTCCGTGCATTTCCTCCAAATGATTGGCAGGCTTAGGCCGAGTTCCCAGTTCTCACGCTCAGTTAACTAGATTTACTTGCATGTTTCCAGCTAATAAAGAAAAAGCTACTGGCCTCTTCCTTCAGTTCCAATGGTCAGTTTCACAAATGCGAGAACCGAGGTCAGATTTTAAGGTTAAGCAGGCGTTTTCTGAAACCTAAAATAATTTGTATGTTGTTAGGAAACGTGCTCAAAAACCTTTCATTTTCTATACATTAACTTAACATTATTGCATAATCACTTCTCGATATCCATATCGATTTAGATAGTCAATTTTATTACTTAAATACTGGTTCACTTTCAGTTAAGTATCTTGATTTACTGAATTCATAATTTAAATTATCAGTTGCATTAAATTTGAATTTGGCATAATTCTGGTATATTCAAAATAGATATAATTTTAATAGATATGTTGGTATATTTCGCCTAAATTAGGAAAACACTAAAAAGAAATATTCATAAGCCCTACAATATAGAAGTAAACTGTGGTTTAATCAATTGGGCTAATTTTAGACTCATATGGCATTATTGACCCGGAGGTTTAAATTATCTGAAACGTCATTGTCAATTTTTTTAAATCAAATTACATATATGCTGTGGTAAATGCTCGAAAACTAGCAATTCACGAAAGGTGCTTCAGAACTTTTTCTATACTATAAAATGAATTTAAACCCAATTCTAAAAAAAACAAATATTGATATATTTCTGATTATGTAGTTTTAGGTTTGCTAATTAATTCGCCCAAGGTCATTTGAATTCAATTTTTTTAAAGGTTGCTGTTGGCAAATTTACCTCATGCTAACTAACCTATCCTTCGTTAAATATGCTGCTCTCTTAGTTAATTT
Organism: Ceratophysella granulata; assembly: GCA_034694905.1. NCBI lineage: Eukaryota > Metazoa > Arthropoda > Collembola > Poduromorpha > Hypogastruridae > Ceratophysella > Ceratophysella granulata. The sequence goes on from JAQFYU010001979.1 coordinate 10,510, forward strand.
ATAGTAAATTGGCTGGATTAGGCTGGATACAGTTTAAAAATCAGCCTAGCGCAGTTTTAGAAATTAAATTCCCGTAAAGTACACCGGGTTTCGATAGTTTCGTAAAAACATTTTTTTTCAGCTAAATTCTTAGTAAATGTATTTGATGGCTTCAATATTTTTTTAAACTACGCTGAGTTTCAGTCGAGTAGTCGCCTGTCTAACAGCATAAAATTCTAACCCTGTTGAAGCATGAAACAAGCAAATAAATTAAACGGAGAATTAGGGTCAATGCCTGTTGAGCAGTTAAATCAATAGACACATCCTATTCTCTTCTGTGTATATCTGTAATCCGTAATACTACAGAGTGAAAACAACTGTGTATATTGTATGTCAGTGGAGCAGAGGATTTATTCACCAACATGTCTATGTGTAGTTAGGACTTATAAGCCTGAGACTTATCTGTTACACATATATCTTGAGGCATTTTGTAGTGAGGAGGACTCTTGAACGTGCTTTGCACGAATAATGAGCCTCAAATCAGAACTTACGTAACTGGAGGCCCAACAAGCACTTCTCTGGAGTGGGGAAGATGGATTGTTTCAAATTATACGTATTAGTTAGTTATTAGTGGGATGGCAAAGAGATAAGAAGTGCGTATCTTCCAGCTGGGCAGACAAGCATTCGGATCAGGCAGTTGAGGCTGAGAAGGCTTTAAAGTCTGAGCCACGGTTCCTCCTTCTAATGGATATAGTACGGGAGAGAAAGTTGAGGGGTTGTTGGCTGAACTGAGACTAACTTTTCCCTACAGGAGCCCGAGTGATGATAATCCCAAGGAATTCAATTAGAATACTCAGAGCTAGGATATAACAATCTTTTTTGGCAGCGAGCGTCTCTTGGGTCTTCAATTGAAAAGCCCGATTTGGTACTCTGCGAATAAACTTTACGTTCACGTTTCTAACGTTTTAAAGGCTTCTTTCAACGTACACAAAAAATTCCGAGTCCCAGAGACGCAAAGCATTTTAGATGTTATTTGGGTTAAGGAAGCGGTTGTTGGTCGTATGTTGTTGCCAGTTGGTTTTCACAGACCAAGACCAGAATCAGAAGGGAAAACGGTTTGTTGCAGTAGAAGAACCAGAATTGTAGGTTTCTCTGCGTAGAGTTCATTGTATCCGTCGTCTCCTTTCTCGTGATGATTCTTCAGCATCCGTTCTCGTCAAGGAAGCGTGAAAATCTGACAAAAGAAATGAATACACCCAAAACACTTATTTCCCTCATTCCCCATGCCTGCTTGGATTCTGCCAGGGAACTCTTAAAAAGTTTTGTATATTATACAGTGTCCATAATCATATATCATCAGCAAGATTCGACTATCCGTTTTCAGAAAGAAGAGTCGTGAAAATTAGCTTCGTATAAATGACTGGTTTCGATTTCGATATGTATTTTCAAAGATTTGATGTTAGTCTAATCGTAAATAATAGAGATTCTCAATACTAAAGAACTTGGTGACAATTGTTTAATTTCATCCCATAGTAACTTAAGTAATTTGGAATAAGTTACTTTCACCGCACAATCGTAACTTTCTTTCACAGCAAATTTAAAAAGGTTGACAATAGCTAACTTCCGCCACAAAAAAGTGTACTTAATTGATACTAACTCACTTTCACTGCAAAATAACTTTGCAGAGAATGAGCTACTTTCACCACAAAATGGCTTTATTGACATTAACATACTTTCACTGCAAATGAAATTAATTGACATTAATTTACTTTCACAGCAAATTAACTTGCTTTCAACAGTTGAGAACATAGTTTCATCCTAAATTATCTTAGATGACAAAAGCTAGCTTTCACCGCAAAATAATTTGAGTCAAATTAGATTGCTTTCACCTAAGTATATTTGGGTTGAAATTAACTCACTTTTACCGCAAATTAATTTGGCCAGCTTAACTTACTTTCAGCGCAAAATAACTTGGTCAGCATCAGCATGAACTATTTTTTAGCGCAAAATATCTAGATAATAGATAACTTACGACTAACTTCCGGTTTGTTAATCGAGGTTATGGGTAAACTTTTGAGTGAGAATTGTAAATTGTCCTGTTAATTATTTGCGGTAAACTAATTTATAGCCAACTTAGTTAATTTTGCGGTATTGCGATGATAATCGTATTTACTGGCAGAGAGACTAAAATCACAGCCACTTTTAAATATAAAAAATTGTAGAAATTCTAAACTACATAAAATCGTCCACTAATTTGATTTTTTTAGATAAATATAAATGAAAAACACGGCGAAAGAAATTTTAAAAATTTTAATCAAAGTTCATGAATATGTAAATGACACACGATTAATTTTCCATATATTTAGTAGTTCGCTATAAAATTGAAATGAGTTGGACTTAAATCGTTTAATCTCATGCTATTAGAACCTTATTTAGTTCTTTTGGAAGCGTTTTAAGCTTTAGATCTCAAAGTCTCCCTTGATCATCTGTGTGGTTGATGATAAGGAGGCATATGGTAATGTCTGGTTGAACTAGATTTGGGATCTTGATTTGATCCATTTCTTGTTCTGTCTTTAGTG
>JAQFYU010001980.1:0-13066 GCA_034694905.1 Ceratophysella granulata
CTGTGCCGTGTTGTTGGTTGTCTTGTCTGGATCTGGAGAAAAAAAAGTACGAAGTTGTTGCTCCCGCCTACGCGAACACACGGACCACGCCAGCTGGCCACAACTTCCACACCTGTGCTAACGCTATGCCGTGGCTTTCGACATTCACTGAGAAGCTCGAGTGGGATTTGTGTACATTGCTTCCAGGCTGTGTTTGACCGAAGAAATCATGCCATATCCATATAAATAGACAAAGCTGCAACTCCAAAGAATATAATGTGGCATGGCTCGTTCCTCTTTCTTAGCAAGAACACTGAAACGCCGCCGGTTTTGCACATGCCAAGCAAATCAAGCCATCCAAACGACAACTACTATTTCTTTGTTGCTTGCGTCTTGTCGTTTCTGGTTGAACAGTGAAGCATTATGGGGTTGAAGGTTGAAACGGAACATAAATGCATGGTTGATATTTTATTCCCATAAGACTCAATTAAAATACGTACCACGATCGATCCACAACCAAAGTTATATAAGTTCATTTAATCTTAAAAGGCCATTCCGATTCCGTTCCGATTTGATATGAAACATTAGATTAAGTGATGATGGGGGCGAGAGTGGGTGGGAGTGAGTGGAATGGCGCTTGAGCGGAACTCGCTGTTTACCGGAAGTTATTTTATTCTATGGTGACTTCCAAATCCAAATTGAATAGACCGAGTAATTTTGAGAATATTATTAAAGGACGTCCAGATCCAGAAATGACAAACATTTGCAGCTGACATGGAACACTTAGAATTTAGAACAGACGGTTCTGTTTCTAGCAGTAGGTATGCATGCGCATGAATTGCAATTTGCAATGGCATAATTGTTGTTAGCCCCCATCACTATTTTTAGTAATTTGCTCAAAAAAGCGGGCGTGAGGAAGGATTTCTGTTGGCGCTAGGGATACTCACTAATAAAAAAGCAGTCCGAATCCGAATCCTTTATATTAAGAAGTAAAGTATACAATATATTTAATAAGATGTATTGATTAAACAATTTTTGGTTGACCCTACCCTAATACCAGACAACGATAGTAGGGAAGGCCTGAAAGTACAAGTTTTGCTGCATGCACACTTAAATACATGCTTTAATAAGTGATCCCATTCAAAAATTAAATGAGCTTACATTATAAGTGCATATCAGTAGTCAGTGTCAGCAGTGTAAGAAAATAAATGCTAAATCTACGTAAAAATTAAAAATGCTTCTCCTCTGAAATAATTAACAATTAACGATTTTTTATCTTTGTATTATGCGGAGACCGGAGACGGAGACCTGAGACGAGACGAGACACGAGACATCAAGGATATTTTCAGTATAGAGCATATTTAACGAAATATATGTAATAGGGATACAGACATACAGGAATTAAAAATTATGAGGGTGGGAATATATTGGACATCTATTTATTAGTACTTACGAGTTCTCCAGATTCAGAAAACTATTAGATGAAATATAGGGTTGTATCACTTTCATGCACACGTATAATATTCCAAATCTATAAACCAAACTTGCTAGGAACATAAAGTAGTAGCCTATAGTGAAGAACACGTGTTCCGCGTTCCACATAATTAGCAGATAGATGAAGATACATAAACTGACTATTATGGCTCCAAGATACACAACACCCCAATACTTGAGCGGGCGGAGATTTCCCTAGAAGATGAAGAGAACGGATTACATAATATGTCGCCGATTCGAGTTTCTATTTCTGTACTGCTTAGAATAGATCAAACCTTCAAGACAAGAACTTACAGTAACAATAAAATAGAGTCCAACGGATGAAATAATGAACCGCAATCCTCGAAGGACAAATTCTTCCGTGATTATGGCGGCAGACCTGTCCCCTGTTAGATAATTTAATATTCATTAGTATAAAGTTAGAAAACTTTTACATAATTGCTTGATCAGTTCCAACTATTGAGGAGTACCTTCATGTCCGCTTAACTCTCGATCGAAGAAAAATATCATCATTTGCCGTGTAAATGCGTATTCCCCAATCATCACCTGAAAATCATTAACAAAATCAATTATGTGTACAAGGTAAGGTAGCTATTATACCTCAATGTGTGCATCATATTTACTCAATATCAACCGAAATAATTATGCCAATGCAAAACTACGAAGATTAGACTCGCAAGGAGCTTGAACCCAAAATTGAGAAAAAACGCCACACCGCCAATTACTTCGAAAGCTAAGCTCAACACAGGTTTCACTCTTTAAACCGTTATACATTGAACCTGAACAACTATTTATTCTTTTTTTTGCTCAGAAGTGATACAATTCGGACGCACGCACTGAACCGAAAGCTCAGAGCTGAATTACTCCATTCAAATCGCAACAAATATAGGATGACGGACGGAAACCTAGGGATAGATTTTTATTGGAATTTGGAAAAACCCTGCAACCCTTCAAAAGCAAAACCACCTGCCTGCAGAAGGAGCGGTCGAAAACTGCTTGAAAGATAGCTAGCATATTTTTCAAGAAATAGTATTTAAATTATAGCCTGCCTGAAACCCGCACGTGGAATTGAATTCAAGAAAAAATATATATCGCCGCTTTCCACAAAGTCTTGAATGATATGAATCTATGTATTGTAGTTCGCTTCGCTTTTTGGTGAAAATATTTATTTAGTTACTTACCAATTCAGAAATAAGGAGGAACTTGGCTCCAAGTGTTGGATTATCCTGATAAAACTTGAGAATATGTTTGAAACCTTGTCCGATTGGGTCCAGAGGATCGTTTTGTCTCAACGAATGAATAGAGAGAACCGCAACGTAAATCATGTAGCCATTAATGAAGAGATATGTGATTAGCGAGTACAATTCCCCGAAAAAGTACGTCCAGTAGCCCCATGCGATGACCAGAGCGTACAACCAAACTCCGAGAACAATTATGGAACAGACTCCTGTTGTTGCAATCCAAGCTGTTAGCATGGACAGGCTACCCTGCAATTTATAAAAGTGTTAGTAAAAAATAATTCATTTTGAGAAAAATCTGTGCAGGGAGGTTTGCTACTTTGTGATTACCTTCATGATGGCCCCATACCAAAGTAGTCCAAGATTACCCGCAACCCATACAATGACAATAATTATCCAAATTACACTTATCCAATCTGAAATGTAAAATAACCTTCAGTTTACAATTCATATCAAAGTAGCTATACGATAGATTGCCGCAGAAACCTCCACTAATTTAATACGTAGGTACGGGATTTCTCTATCTTTATAATTTTTCTGATTCTGGACAAATTCGTATGCATAGTTTTTTAATATTGAAGTTAATGCATGCGGTCTCACTTACGTATCGGTGTATCTGGATTAGAAGCGTGATATAGTATCAGTCCTCCCAAATCCATCCAAGCCATTAAAAAATTCATACCCTGAAAAGGTTACAGTAATTAAATTATGTTAGTTGTCTTTTGCCTATCCAACATGAATTTTCAAGAGCAAGATAAACAGAAACGATTTCAAACCATCAAACAATGTGGAAGTATCTTACCGCATCCAGAAATGCAACGAGGATCAGAGCGCTTCCCAAAGGGAGGCCAAACCGAAGCCACGGACTGTCGTACATCCTTAGTGTACTGAAGAAGTACGATGCCCAATTAAGTAATAATTAAGTATTCAGATATTTTGTTCGGTTCTAATATTTTTCTTTTTATTAAGAATAGATATGCTGGACAAAATAACTCATTCGAGCAACGTGTTCAACAAACTGTGGGTGGATGAATCAGAGGATTTCTGAAGGCTCTGACTCAAACGGATGACAGATTCCAGTAAAGAGTTGTTCACAATAATCTTCAAGTAATGATGCACCAAGAACCATGGAAAACGGAATAAGAAGAAGAAGGAAGGTGAATTGAGCTTTTAGCCGTGATATGATAACCCCCACCAAGTTGTTAATATGCAGTGCCAGTATCTTTACACATAACATATAAACTTTACAAGATTAGTAGACTGGAATTAACTCAGTGAGATTGAGATTGAAAATGAGAATTACGAGTCGAAAGAGCAGAGAGCAGACAAGAACGGTTTTAACATTCGTCACATTTTGTTCCAGGAAACACTGATGGTATTTTTGGTTTCAAAGAAGTATTCGGTTACAATAAATGGGTGGTCAACTCCGCTCTCTGCGCTGTAAATATAGAATGCAGCAGTGGAATCCGCTCGTATGCAAATAATATTTTTATTAAGCTTCCGCGTTCTAACGAACCAGAAACGCTACAGCCGCAGCAGAAGTACTTCACCGTTCACCGTACGCAAAATGTCAACTAACCTACTGGTAACTGACAATGCCAATGCCAATCCTTTTACATTAATGACGAGCTTTCCATTTCCAGTTGCAGCTATAGAAATATTGTTGTACTCGTGATCGTGATGTGATCTCTTTTAAGTTGTGTGCATGCATATGTACAGTAGTCTAGTACTTAGCAGCAAGGGGGTACCTAAACTACTGTATATATATATCAGCACTTCATTTTTGCACACTCGTCCGTCGATGAGAGGAAGTAGCGTTACGCCGGCTTTTTATTGACTCTAAAGTTAATGTGGAGTCACACATAAAGACGAGATGATTATTATGGTTCTTTTTGTGCTATATTTCTTTTGTGAAGATGAGTGAATGAAATGCTGGAAGGAAGGAAGCCAATTTTGGTCATCCGGTGCAGTTCATGTCGGAATGAAGGACATTCCATTTTAACAATTTTAAATGGCCGGCGTTCTGGATTCTCGTATTCCATTCGTAATCTGTTTCAAAAGAAACTCCTGAAATAGATACATCTACTCGTGTACACCACATACTAGTAAATGCTAAACACATTTACATATATATGCTGATTTTTAACCTCCTCTTTGTGTGTTTCGTAATTATTGTATTAACTAATGCGAGATTCCCTTCATAGCACTGCCCACGGTATTTCCCTCGACGCAGCGCTACTGCTTGCTGTTCAATTTTGAGTTTAGTTTTAGCTTGTTACACATTATTTGTCAGTGAGTCTGACAAATCCATTAAATACAATACAGAACCGAGCTGGAATTGAAAGACCATCCTAGTAACGGAGTTCAATTTGGAAATATCATTAACAATTCATGCAATACAATGAACTAGGTTACCAATCGGTGTCACGATTCACGATAGTACATTTACGGAATGAGGAATTCGCAGGTGATGTAGTATTGCTGCATGAATTCGAGATACGTACACATGTTCAGCGTTTTGGACTAGCTTTTGTCGTCAATCGTGGAACTAGTTTAAATTCTCCAATACTAAAACACGGCATAAAGTTAATTCCATTGCAGGCAAATTAAATACTCAATTTGTTAATAATCCTAGCCGCCGTTCGAAACTAAATCTCCGTAGGCCGTTAATTAAACTACACAAATTCGAAAGTGTTTCTTAATTCGAATAAATAAAGCGAATTCTTGTCAACCATCGAGGATTACGTTGACAGTACGCTGCTGACGCCTTTCTAATTGACAGTAACGAATCACTCCCTAACGAACTTTTGACTTTTCTTTTCACTCTCGTTAACTGAATTACGCAAGGCAATTTCCGATCTCAACACATTAACTTTTTCTTTCAACGAACCTGGCAAGGGCTGAGATCGTGGAATTAAGAATCAAAGTCAGTACCCACTACCCACTCATGCAACCTGAAGCTGAGTGAAAACTAAACTTTCTAATTTCCCAAAAATACGAGTAGCATACTCAAAGGTACTTGAGGAACAGAAACGAGCAAAAGAAAGTTCCTTTCTCCGGAAATCTCTTTTTTAAGAAGCATTCATCTTCAACTTTGAAGTATGAACGTCGCATTCCAATTTCCTCCTTCGAGGAAATTCTGCAAAATGAAATATGGACAGGAAAGAAATGCCACATGATTGACTTAAAAATGAAATGTAATTGTTTTATTTCGGATAAAAAATCTTTCCATGACGTCCTCATTTCATTTCCGTATTTTAGGAAATCAAAGTCGAATTTTCTCATTTAAAAGACAAACGGAAAACGGAAACCAGATGTAGAGTCGGTACAACTACGTGCATTTCCAGCCAAAAACACGGAATAGGAACCGAGGTCTCCAAAAGACTACGTAACGGCCTCGAGGTTGCAATCGAAACGGAATTTTCACAGCTAAATTATTTCCGTCACTAGTAGAATCGAGTCACTTGTGAATTCGAAAGCACTTATAATTTTTAGAATATTTTTTTAACTTTGTTGGCCTTGTGTGATCGCGGCTCCTAAAATAGATGGCAACCAGCAGCCCAGCAACAAATCTTCGCAACATTTCCTACATGCACAATTGTGATACTTTTCGCTTTGCAAATTCGTCAGTTCTTTCTGTATTCTGTAGCATACTTGATAGAAAGTTAGCCAGGATTTTCTTGAGGGTTCCATGGAATTATCCAGAATTATCTTTGCGTACAGATAGATAATAAATAGAGGACCGTCTGTTTCGGGATAGGCTTTTCCTTGCATACACAATACACAAGTATTCTTGTGCACAACTTGGTATTGATGTACAAAGAAATTATCTTTATAACTCAATATAATTTAACATAAAAATAATAAAAATAGATCAAACCTCGGACACGGAAAAATTAAAAACTAAATTCGAAAGGGTATGGAACAGAATACAAAGCATCAAATGTTTTTCTGGATAGCACTATTATTGAGGATTGTAACAGATCAGTTAATGAATAGTGATATATGCTTTTCAGTCCATCCCCTCTGGCATAATGTTTATATTATTTCTGTATTAACTTTTTTACTGTTAATTTACATTTACGATACAACGAATCAAGCCGTAAACGGTATACCATTACTTCAAACTATCCTAACCTAACAGTTCGATTCTGAATTTGAAAGTCGCCAGTTTATTTTTCTAGATGTTACTAATTATTAATGAGAATAAATTAAACCAAACGGAATTCATTTTATGTAAGTAGTACAAAAAGCTCACGTGTTGTTAGTTGATCTCTGAATCGGGTTCAGGATACTAGCTTAAGAACTGGATCCATTTTGGGATAATTTCCGGTGTTAAGTCCAGGCTCCGGACTTTTGACAAATGCAAAGCATCCCAGAAGAGCATTTGGTTGAGAAGGGTATCAACGGCCTCGTAGATGTCTTCCTCGACCAACAGCACGCTGGCCGCATGATGAAACTCACCCGACTCAATCAGCCGCTTAGTATATGCAGCTGCTGCTTGTTTTCCAAGCCTAGAACAAGAATTGACAGTGGGGCTCCTCAGTCTGGATTTGAACCAAGGATATATTTAACAGGAATCAATCCCAATGCTCACTTACTCTTTCGAATATTTTCGGGCGGAGAAGAGGACATCGTAGTTTAGATAATTGGCCTTGATGAGAGTTACAAGAATGGACTTAGGATCATCAGTGTATTCTATCAAATTGGCAAGACCTGACCAATCTTCTTTTTTCAAATACTCGTCAACTAAAAATTGAAGATATTCTAGTAAATAGTACGTCTGAATAACATCCATGAACATCTTCCATTCCATGCAACTGAAGAACTTCAGAAATATCCATACTCGTGGATTAAGTCTTAATAAAGCCAGGTCGTTCCCATGCAACAGTCCTAAGCAGATTCAGGACAGAAGATTATCGTGTAACAATTTTGGCAGATTTTAATTAGTTGTACAAACAGATCCATTCATGGAAAGAACATTTATAGAATAGACACTTTTAGTAGCATCTCTTTTTGTTACCCGCTATGGAACTACCCACGTGAGATTATTCCGAGTAAAGCAAAAATAAAAAGCAATGCTTTTTACCCTGTTTCTGGACCATTCGTAGGGAATCTTCCTTTGAGTTCAAAACTGCCAAATGTAACACGGGATCATCTGCCAAATCTGTAGCAGTCGCCGAATGTAGAATTTGTACAAGAAAACTTTGTTCGTCGTCGATGCTTTTGGGAATTGAATTCTCTTCAGTAATTTGTTGTTTAGAGCATTCATTGAGTTCATTTGGGATAGGTGTTTTGTCAACAATATATTTCAATTCGTCCAAAAAAGAGTTCCTCTCAGACGTCCGGTTAGTCGTAGGGAACAGAGTTGAGCACTTGAGTAATTTCGTAATCAACTTTTCTTCTGTGAATATATGAAAAGATTAGTGATTATTCGTGATACATTTTTGTTGACGGGAGATTTAGCAAGTGAAATGTGATTTTGGCTTGTTTTCGCAAACATAAGAAACAAATCAAGAAAACTCATGCCCACTTCTCTGGATTTATGTAAATCAGGTTAATTTATCAGTCATCACCTGCAATTAGTTCTTCAGGTGCATCTTCTTCATCCTCCTGTGTGACTGGACCATCTCCTGAACCGCCAGCCCGAAAAATCACTTTGGCCAATGGAGCTGCTTGAGCTTTCACATATTCAACAATTTCTCCAGACATTGATTCAAAACCTGAATTCAGTGTATTAATTTTATCATCCTAATAATGATGAGGCGGTTCAATGGGTTATCGTATATAATGCGCAGTGATAAACAACCTACATGTCGCCCGTGTCGCAACCCTGGTCTCCCAACCCGGCTCGAAGTCGGGGTTGGGAATATTTGGATTTATTTCTAGAAATTCTATTGAGAAGTCAGGGTCGGAGAGTGTTTTTAGTCTTTAGACCCCAAAATTTTCTTGCGCTTCGCGTAATTGTCGGAATGTACCTTTGAATGTTGAATTAAAATCACACTTGTAGGAATTGTTTGACTGTTGAATTAAATATGGCCCAAAATAAGGAAAAGGGCTGAAGATCTCAAACATTTCGTGCGCTTCGCGCCAAATGTCAGCGTTACGTGCGCTTAATTGTAACAGCTTCTACAAAAGTCAATGGGATTTTTTTTCGGTATATCTTTATTCGGGAATCAAATAAAGATAGGTAGAACGGCTTTAAATCTCAAAAACTTCTTGCGCATCGAGCAAAATATAGGCCGTCCAGTGCTTCATTGCAGCTTGTAAAGATTTCGAGGGGGTTTTCCATTTCTCGAATAATTTGGCATCAAAAATATTATTCTGCAAAAAATATCCTGACCCTGGGTTCTTCGAGCCAATCCGTACCCAAGGCTGCGCTAGACCATTAGTTGATCACTGATAATGCGCTTACACAAAGCTAAACTTTAACTTTTAAAGCAGTGTTCGATATCGTTTACCTTTTTCATTGTCGTAATTTTCTTTCTCCGGATGGCTTCTGTAGTCCCAAACATGAAGGCAGCTGTCTGAAGTCATTTCGTCACTGGCAGTGATTACTTTGTAAGGATCTGTGGGATGAAATATTCCAGCAACAAGTCTATGGTCGTGGCCAACGTAGCGAGCAACCCTCGTCCGATCTTGGATGTTCCAAACCTAGTTTTACATTTCCCAAAATGTATTCTCAACAAGTACCGCCTTATATTGTATTCCAATCTAGTATATAATAATTCACTTACCACAGCCGTCCTATCGTATGAAGTTGTAAGCAGAAGATTGTCGTCATGTGGAGACCAAGCCAACGAAATGACGCGAAGTCCTGAATGACCATTCAATATTCCGTCGCTACTAATGCGCCGGACGATGTCTGAACCAGACAGGAAGTCCGGTTCATGTAGCTTACTCAAATCAAAGACTTTTGCTGTCGCATCATTACCGCACGATGCAAACCAAACTCGTTTCATACTGTCTCCCTCGAAATCTTGTGGACGCCAACCCAGGTACTGAATACCGCCTGCATGACATTTAATCCAGCATCGGAGCTTCAAATGCGGCGCCTGGTAAATCGCGATCTTCCTAAAATGTTTTGATATCAATCAAACGTTTCAACAATATTAAACCAAATCTTGATAGTTATTTTGAATCCTACCCGTCACCGTAGCCGATAGCAAGATAGAGCTGATCGGGAGACCACTTCATTTCCGAAACGCTGGTGTTATTTCCAATAGCAGGCAATCCAGAGTTGCTTGCCGATATCGTCCTCATTGTAGAAACCAAAGCTGCAATGATTTCAATTGCAAGGGTATAGTTCTGTGGTGATGTACAGTTTGGTCCACTTGGTGGGAGGGATTGTATTCTACATACATTGTATTTAACTCTGTACCATTATTTCGTCTGCTGGGGTGTATCATAGACAAAGTTCGATTCCCGCAAGCATAGATCCAAAGAGGCTCTGGTTTTTCAGACTCGTCAGTATTTCTCTCACGAATTTGGTATCCTTGCATTGAAAGGTGTCATCAGTGCTAATGTTCCAAAATTTCGAATAAGTGTTTGGTTTAGAACCTTCAGTGTAGCAGTGTGCACCCCAGTCGACAGTATAAACGGTTCCGTGGATATGTCGATCAAAGATCATTGTGAATTTCGCATCTTGTTTGCACTCAAAAACTCCAATCATCCCCTCGTTCGTCCCAAACGCAATCTTCTCAGATCGAGGATGCCAAGCAAGCTGTAAGTTAAGTATATCGATCATCGAATTTATTATACCCTTTTAACTTTAACATAAATAGAATTAATGCTTACAGCAGATATTTGTCCTTTCTGCAGATCGCTGATAATTGGCAGATCAGAATCAGTGTCCTCGGGATAGTTCTGGTCCATTTTAACAATACGAATCATTCCGTCCAACCCTCCGATTGCTACACGACTGGGCTCCGAAGGACAGACTTTAATATTCGCAATTCCATTGCACATTGGGACTGTACACTCTCTCTTTTCAGTTACAAGGTTCCAGCCAATTGCAACTCGCTCTTTAGTGAACGTCCAGAGGATATCGCCGCACTGTGTGAACCCAGAAATCAGATAATTGGGATTCAATGAAAATACTTTTCGAGGATCGGGATCCCCGGAATTCCAAACGACAACGTCGCCATCCAAGCCACAAGAGACAAGCCCAACTTCCCGAGTGGTTGGATGTATTGTCCAAAGCGTTGGGACGTAGCTCTTCACGAGTTTACGATCTTTGGAATCATATTCCCATGGAGTGAGGCTCGTGACTTCTTTGCCTCGACAATCCCAAATCATCAAGAACGGCGGTTTCACGGATGAAACAGAAGATGCTAGATAGACCTGCGTGGACTTGTTTGGATCAGGAGTCCAACTTCCAGGCGGCTTCCAAGACACGGTGCACACTTGATCAGCATGACGCATTTTATGAACAATCGCACCAGCACCTTGGAAATACAATAGTATAATCAATCATAGGCAGGCGTTCATCGCAGGAGGTTCATCGGTTGAACGATCAACATTTTCCATTTTCGACTTCCTCATTTAAATACCACAAAACCTCCGCATTAAGAAGAACCAGGAAAGCGTTTTGGGGTTTTGAGGGTCCCGTTGTGAACAAACTTTGAGGTTTTGGGGTATGCTACGCTACTTTGCAAACTTACACACGACTTACCGCTAGTATTCAGGATGTACACGTCTCCGTCGATTGTTCCTACAGCCATCGTATCGTTTTCATACGGACTGATTGCAATGCAATTAGCTCGGATCTTTTCAAAATTGGCATGTGTTAGTACGTTGAGCTTCACGTCCCAAATGCTCATTTGACCTTGGATATCCATTGCGTAAATTAGATTTGAATTGCGAGGCGACCATTCTACTATCGTTTGACGACCCTAAATAGTTAAAATCCCATCGATTTTTATTTGACTGAACTAAGCTAACTCGATACATTTCTACTAAAAATGATTTGAGCTGGAGCTGAGTGAACATTCACTTGTGAATTAGGTATAGCTTACCCAATGTTGCTCATGATATTTGATCGTTGCATTCTTCTCAATGTCCCACACTCTCACAATTCCGTCCTGGGATGCAGTTACTAGTGGTGCGTCTGGGATGGGCCAGGTGCGACGATCCAGCTCTTGACAAAAGCTTACGCTTGTGTACTTCGACCAACCCGATCCATCCAGTAGTGTAAACCGAGGCCATTTCCTTTAGTAATATAATATACAAGTGAGTACTGCAGTTACTCCGTGTGTAGCTATTTCAATTTCATATTCGGAACACCTTGATATAATTTTTGTTCGTTTCGGTATTAATCTATTAATATTAATTAATATAAAAATTACTATTCAGTGTACTGCTACGCTCTACGCTACTGTACAACATCATAGTCAGGAGGTCAGTTGTCGGTGAGCATGCGCTGGGTATCCTTTGCCCTGACTCAAATAAAACTAAACGACAGTACCCTTCCGCTTCGTACATTTCAACCTCCTCCGTATATGCACTGGAAACATCATACAACTTACAAAATACTAAACGCTTGACTTTGACCGTGGAAAAAGTTGAGATGAGAGGCTGAATACAAAGTGTTGTATGCAGTCAGTAATTAATTGGATCATAAGATTAGTACAAAGACTATTAACTATTATAGGTACTTTGTAGTTAGTTCATTATCAAATTGTAGGCATAGTAGGCCTAGCTATATACTTTTACACAAACAGTAGCACAAACAGTAAACAATATCACAATGGCAAACTTCAAAACATGCAAAGCATTCACGTGTCATGAAATGATTGAAGTACAAAATAAGTACAGTACAGTAAAGTATATTCAGCTTGGTGAATTGCCTATACTTATGGCGTATATGGCGTAACTTTTAGTCATATATTACAGGCAACAAACAACAAACGAACGCGCCTAATTACCTAGAACATAGAACAAAATCCAGGTACCCGGGGTCATGTTTCCAATTGACAAATAAGAACTATGCACAAAACTTGTACAGTTCCGGCGCATGGTGCAGACAATTTTGTTTTAGTTTACCTTGGAAGGATGGCAGGTCGTACGACGACCAGCGTCTCTTCCGCTACGTAGGCCCAGATACCAATCGAATTCGGAGTTGAAGCCGCGACATGAGCCTGTCGAAAAGTTGACACTGATGCTGGGAATACGAAACTATCTTCGGTTGCTTTGACTTGAGCTCGTTTCCGTTCCGTTATCATGTAGTCATTGTCCAACTGGATAGATTTCCCAACGTGAGAATCTTCGGTCATAGCCATAGTGATGACTTGACTTTGACTCTCACTAGTCCTACTAAGTCTACTTACAATAGTCAAATATAGACAAAAGTAAAC
>JAQFYU010001981.1:0-13065 GCA_034694905.1 Ceratophysella granulata
TTGAACTTTTAACGTGTTTGGACACTCTTGAAGGTATTTTTTTATTACTAGTTCTCTATTCAAAATATTTAGCACATTTTCATTTTTTGACTATATTGTATTTCGGAATTAGAAAAAAATCGCACTTTAATTTGCTTTAAAATATTCTTTTTTTGCTTTTTCACTACTAGGCTGACTGGATTTTGTATAAGTATACAAAACATTTGAAAACAAAATGCTTATTTTTTTAGCATAAAAATTGTTTTAATTTTAATTTATATTACAGTACTGTACAGACCGTTTTTAGCTCATAAGAAACCAATTCCTTAATACCACAGATGACAAATGATCAATCGCTGTCGATCATAAGCTGTGTGCCTGTGAAATTCATTCGGTAAATATAACTTTCCAGGAATAGCAAACATCATGTTTGGACCACCCACCCACTGCATCCTGTTTTCAGGGTATCTGTCATTCGTACAACTCCTTTTTGTTTTGGGAATTCACAGGACGCTTCCAGGAGACAACTTGATTCTATTTATTGGAAATGCCCTGCTGTTCCTGACACGACTCTGCCTTCTGATTGTTTGTCTTGGAAACGTGTACTCTGTGGGCCAGAACACGAATCTAGGATTTGCGACCGTCATGAGCACTTTCAGTTTCGGAACGAACGTTCTCAATCCCGTGATGTCAAGCGTGGTCGTTTATTCGGCCAACCCAATCTGCTTCACAGCCTGGGACTTTTTCCCAATTACTAGGGGTACGTTGCTGGCTGCCTTCAGTCTTCTGTCCACCTACGTCGTTGTCTTTGTCCAGACAATTCAGCAGGCAAAGTGATGTCTTTGTCCTACGTATTAAATTCGACTCTGTCGCACTATAATTTTCTAGATGCCTTGTCGTGTCTTAATTCACATTTCGCACTCGTACTTTCTAATACGGGAAGATATTTAAAAAATATTTTTCAATTTAAGTGTACAATCTGTAGTTAATTTGTACTTCGTATCTAACAATCTATCATGAGTTGTATCTAACAGCTATTTCTCCTTGGCATCAAATAAAATAATGCATTTTGCAATTTATTTCCGCGGCTACTGTGAATTTTTGTTTCGTCGTGATTTGTCATAGTGTACAAATTCATTCCGCTTAACATCCCGTTGCTCTGAACACGTAAATATTGGTTTTATATTTTATTCAACTAATAGTAAGTAATAAGTTAGTAAAAGTTCAGGGTGGTTTGACGAGTTTGCTAGTCGTGGTTCTTTTGTAATAGGGTGAGTCAAGTACTAGATTCCAGGAGAGTTCGCCAATCTGCATGCCCTTGCATTTATGTGAAATGCTGATACAACGCAACAACAAAGAGCATGTAGTTGGTCTCTATAGGAAGAATATTTGTACATATTTACCTAACATTGGAGAAACTGCAAATTGCAACTAAGACTCACCCTGCACATAAGATACCCAAACTGACGAACAAACCGTTCATTCATCCTGAATTTGTCCAATGTTTTTGGTCAAACAAAAACAAACAAGAACAAAGGATTCAACAATAGTACTTATTGTATGTATATGGCATATACAATACACATATACATGCAATATGATACACCAATAATCACCAACTAATATGATCATTACAATTAATACATATTGTATTCATGTGTACTATTTACACTAACTAATACATTTGTGTACTTACTTATATACATTTTTAAGAATCCAATTGATTCTCACGAACAAGAAATAAATAGATTAGTAGGCTTACTCATATTCATTGTTGATCTGAGTGAAATAAACAAACTGGCCAGAGACATAACTCGGCCAGATGTCAGATTAAGTAAGAAGGGATGACTGAGCAAATTCTCTCAAACATGAAGGAACAGTCAACAAGGTTACCAAAGTTAAGATTAGCTCTTTGAATTTAAGTAAAATACAAAATATATCTTTTTACATGATTCAAGGATTGTAGCTCAAACCATTTCATAAATATGTTCAATCAGGAATAGAGTAATTATTCTTCAAAGAATAAAATACGCGCAGTTGTACTTCCTAAAAATATCATACTTTTGCTTTTTTCCAAATGTACTAAGTAATACATTGATAGGTCTTGTCAATAAAAAGTTAATAGGTATAAAGTCTGGGGCTAGAATATGAGGTCTCATTGTAAGAACATGTACTAGGTGTAGCTAAACTGAATTCCAAGAGCCTCGTTTTCTTCCACCTTGCCTGTTCAAACGGATATTGATTGAAGGTGTCTTTTGTTGTAGGAGTCTAATGTGATTTTGGCTGTTCGAGTATGATTCTATTAGACAGCTGGCCGAGAATGAGGATGGGTTGGCGGTTGCCCGCCGCTCTCATTAGCTGTTGTTGAGTGGGCTGCTTGAAGTGCGGCTCCAGGACCTGCTGCGGCTGCTGCAGCGGCTGCTGCATAGTAGGAGCCGTTGAGACCTTCAGGAAATCCAGTTGCCCCCGAGCCTGAGGATCCAGCCATGAAGTATTCCTTGTTGACACAGTTTCGAAGTGAATCTGGAATTCTTCCCACGATGGCTCGACGAATCTCGGAAGCTGCCATTTCTCTGTGAAATCATTTGAGTCGAATTATTCCACCATTGCTCGATTAGGTTCTTGGTATAAGTTTGTAAGTACGCAAAGAACAGCACTTACCGAAGCTCAGTACAAGAGGCATCTGAGTAGAATGCAGCATGAGGAGTGCAGATCAAATTCGGAGCATCCTTTAACGGACCTTGGAAAACATTGAATGGTTCATTTTCATGAACATCCAGTGCAGCCGATCGAATTCGTCCTTCACGAAGTGCTGAAGCGAGAGCAGTCTCATCAACTAATCCACCACGGGCCGTGTTCACTAAAAATGCCCCTGAAATTCCCAATAAACATGATTAGTCTTAAGTTTCACAGGTAAATATTTGATATACTTAAATTCATATTTCAATAGGCCCTCCCACCTCCTACTGTACGCAAAATCAATACGGTTGTGTAACTACTAGTTCTTTACGGGAACGTGGAAAATAAAATCGACGCGGATGTGCTTTGAATTATTAAAGCATTTTGGAATCGGAAATTGAAGTGGGTCAATAGAATAAAACCAAAACATTTAGAAATCGAACTAGATACCAAAGCTTCAGACCAGTTACTAATCGAAAATTTTGTTTACTCAACTGAAGCTGACAAGGAATCGCCATCGCCCTGCCACCTTTTTCAAGGTTAAATCGATCCCATTCTCGTTACTGCTATTGAAATGCATAATTTATTCAGCTCTGAAGTAGGTTTACCTGGTCTCATTTGTTTGAGTGTGTACTCGTTGATCAAGTGATGATTGTGTTCATTGAGAGTACAGTGAAGGGAGACGCAGTCGGACTGGAACAGAAGATCCTGCAGCGTGTACACTCTGGTGACTCCCAAGCTCTTCTCGATACCGTCAGGTAAATATGGGTCGTAGAAGATGACGTTGAAACCAAAAGCCTTGGCTCGAAGAGCGACAGCGGATCCAATTCTACCTAAGCCCACGATTCCGAGGGTGTCACCTCGGATTCGGGCACATCCCTGTGCAGCCTCACGGACCTGCTCCATTTCAGAAACAAAACAAACGTTGCTCACCCCGTAGACGTTTACGAAAATTCAAATATGTACCTGATCTTAGTTAAAATATTAGAAGAGTCAAGCCAACCATGTTCCAATCCAAATCACCAAAGATTTGCAGTTCATAATAAGATTTAAAATTAAATTGCAAATTTTGTCGCCGCCGTTAACATTGTTATGACATGACATATGAATCGACTAGGAAAAGCTCCAAATATTTGTTTAAAAAAGCAGACAGTGAGTCAAGAAATTGAAATGAAAGGAAGAATGAAGAGTTTATATGACACATACCTGCTCTGGCCCAGTAAACTTTTTTCCATCTCTGACCATATTTGCGAGCCAATAGGTGCGGCGATAGAGGTTGAGGATGAGACACATAGTAGTGTCTGCAACTTCCTCAACCCCGTAACCGGGTACGTTACACACGGCAATACCCAGTTCACCGGCCGCCTATGAATCAAAAGGAACCAGGTGAATTAGAGTAAACCTAAACATCACAAAAGAATGACTCAACTCAGTCCCAGTCTATAGCTTGTTATAAAAGCTGGCTGAAGATGGAAATTGAACTTTCAAACAAAATGATAGGTAGGGTCAAATGTGATCACTTTCAACGTGACCTTCGACCTGAACCAAGCACTTTAAAGAAAAGTTTTCCTTATAAATGCTTATTATCTCGATTAATTCGACAAGATTTGACAATATGTAGTCTTCCATCGCTTGCGGCAAAGCTCAATTTCCGCTAGCCTGTCTATTGTTTCAATCTTTCTCACCAGACAGAAAGACAGACAGACAGACAGACAAACGGACGGGACGGACGATAAAATTCTTTCGCCAATTAATAATTACTTACTTTAACATCAATGTTGTCCACACCGGATCCAATGCGCACAATGATACGCAGAGCTTTAAATTTTTCTAGATCGTCCTTCGTCAGGGTGATAGTGTGCCACATGAGAGCTCCAACCGCTTCGTTCAGAACTTTTTCGTGAATCTCATTTGTAGACTGTGCGTCACAAAAAGCAACCGTTGCCACATCTTTGAGGATCGGCATTTCAATGGAACAATCCCGTCCATCCAAAAGAGCCACAAGTGGACGAGCGTGAATTGGCCCGTTGTTCAAAGGACCTCGTCCACCTTCCACGCGCTGCCGCTTATTTGCCATCATTGCAGGAGCAGCTTGTTGACGTCTTCTTGCGTTTTCAGACTGGACAGATGCTGTTGAGAAACAGGAGAAATGAATGAGTGTGCACACAATGAGAAAATCTAGAATAATTTCATACTCTGCTTTCTGCCTGCTGGTTGAAATTATTGTTTTAACCATTTCCGTTGGTTTTAAGCTTCGGTCACTAAACGCATCCTTATCAAACCCAACCAACGTGGTTTTAGGAAAGCCAATGCGTGACTTCACTTAATCCTGAGATATCGAAAATCTTTCTCGAAAAAAAATGTTACCCTACGGCCAGCCATATATAGTGCTACTTCTCCTTAATTTTTTCGGGTGGATTATTGGTTAGAAGGGCCCTCAGGGTTTTGAGATGTACGTATTTTTCAAAACTCGGTGGACAGTTTTGAACGGAAATTCTCGGCGTTTTTCCTTTGGAACGAAAATCGTCTTAGGATATTCTAGTAAGCCTTTTCTTTTCTCCGTTTAAAGTTTTTCCCCAAAATTTCGACCTCCTTGCCACCTTTAAATTCCTCTTTTTTCTTTCTTGATTCTACCTTTTTCTACCCCCTTGTCCGCCTCATCTTGCTTTTACAAATAAGGCACTTTCGTAGCGAATCGTCACAATCACAATCACAAAATCACAAGTCGCAATGTTAACTACCAAATTCCACGGGTGCATTAACTTAACATTATTCAGCCCCAGACCGTTTTTGTGGGGTTCTGAGTTCTGGAAACCGAACCTTAAATCAATAGAAAGTCCTTCTTTGTTCAAAGCGTTTCAAAATCTAACGGGAGAGCACAACGTTCACTGCTGCGTTCCTGAAACCTAACCCGAAATTCTGAAGTCACTCTTAGTGGTCCCACCAACTAACTCACCGAGAATATCGAAAATCGCACTGTTACTTTATTACGTTTCTACACCTTACAGGAATTTAGGAAACGGCTTATGGCACGCAAAGTGTTCTCTCATCCACCGACCATATTGCCAACTTCAAGCTTTCTTAAATTTGAGAATATTTTCATTATGGTTCCGACAAAATACTGCGTCACTGTTGGGTTCTTGAAACCTAACCCGAAATTCTGAAGTCACTTGTAGCAACGTCATTAGATATAGGCAGGCTGGCTATATCTAATGACGTTGCTTGTAGTTTGTAGTGCTCCGGCCAACTCGTGAAAATATCGAGAATTGCACTTTTACGCTTCTTAAACTTACACGAATTTAACAAAACGGCTTTATGGTGTCCTGTTACACACCAACCATACTGCCAACTTTCTTGGATTTGAGAATATTGTTCCGACGAAATATTGGATCACTGTTTCGTTCCTGAAACATAGCCGAAATTCTGAATTCACTTGCAGTGGTCCGACTAACTAACTCACCGAGAATATCGAGGAGCGCACTGTGACTGTTATATTTTGAATTTCTAATTTATAACAAGGCGTCACATCACCAACCAACCATATTGAAAATTGGAAACGTTCTTTCAATTCACAATAACTTCTTTCTTAATTTTTCCGACAAAATATTGGGTCACTACTGTTGCGTTCTTGAAGCCTAATATCCCGAAGTCACTTGTAGTGTTTCGACCAAGTCACCGAGAAATATCTTCTAAGTACGTTTCCTTAGCTCACAACAATTGAACAAAATAACTTATGGCGTCCAATCACCCATAAACCATATTGCAAACTACAAATCTTCCTTATTTCAGCATTCCATTTTTCCCCCGACAGAATTGGAATCGATTGAATGCAAGATTCTCGAATGAAATTAGGTTTTTTGTTACACGTGAAAACTTTTTTGCACACTTTACGTTAAGTACACAAAACCTAAACTTCGTTTAACAAAAAGTCCTGCTGACGTTTCGGTAACGTCACCATGATAATTTAGACGAAGTCCTGTCCTAATTACTTTCTTAAACCTAACCTAAACCCTAAAACCAGACCGAGTGCTGCTGGCGAGACCCGAACCCCATGCCTAACTGTGTTGAGCGATGGAGTTAAGGACGCTAAACGCCTAGCTAAGAAATCTGGGTTGGGCTTGGGTAAGAATGGAACCCCCGAACCCATTCCTGGCAGGCGTGCATAGTGCAACAATATGCCCGGACTTACTCTAGGTGCAGGCAGAGCTGTGTTTAACAGAGTGAATACGTGTCGACTTCAGATTCAACACTAAGCATTCTTCGCCTCCGCTTAGGAGTTCGCCAGCTCAGTTTGGGAAGACCGGCTACTTTAGGCGTTCGCCTGTCCCAAACGGCATCCCACATATCCAGTCTTCTTTTTCTTTTTGTAGCCTTTCAAAGTCTATGTGTGTGTGTCCCATACCCTGAATCTTCCTCACCAGCAGCAGCAACAAGAAAACTTGCGCTGGGATGAGATGATGCTACCACATTGTACGTTACATTATTCGGTGTTGCGACTTTTCATCGCGCACGTTTTGATTTAAGGCGACACTTCATGCGAGCAAAAAATGTTCATAGTGTCACAATTCATAGTGAAAAGTTCCAGTGACACATGAAACCGGTTAATATTTTTGCCTTGCTGAATATATATTAAGCTGATCCATTCAGTGACACTGATCTGTAACTGATATTTTAATTTGCCTGATGGCGTAATTAATTGGGCTAAAATCGGTGGTGTTGTTTAGTATGTATTCATCTCTTTTACATCTCATCATCATCGCTATGTCTGGAAGCCCGTTATAATATATCAATTTGAAGTTATTAATTTCAATGGAGCCCATGTAGAATTTCTTTACGTTCCTATGACAGTCGAGCACTGATATTAGTAATGACTCTGAGCATCAACATTATTTTTAATCTTGGAATCCAGAATTAGGATAAATTGAATTGCGTAGGATTACGTTTCCAGGGCATTGGCCACTAGTAAAGGTGTTGACAAAAGTTGTTGTGGGACAGGTGATATACAGGGAGAGAGGGGGAGCAGTACGTATTACCGTGATTATTAAAGTAACCACAGTCAGTAAGAAATAGCTTACAAAACAAAGTCAATATTACGTTAATATAATGTACTAAAAATTCTACCCTACTACCCTAATGCTAGATCCTAGATATTCTTCTGTAGGAACTAAGTCTGCGCTTTCTTCATCATCAATTCACAAAAATAACCATTAATATCCAATTGAAATACAGTTGTAGGTTGTAGGCTAAAAATACAATTTTCTGTACGGAAGACAAAAATTCAATTACACTGACTGGTCAATGCATCCTCTCATCATACAATTTGTTTTAATATTCATGATTCTACATGTAAATTTTATTTAATTTTTTTTTGGTGGGAGGATAATAAATAATGTTTAGCATAACCAAGTGAGTAGACAATGAAATGTTACACTACCTGACACTACGGATATTCGCTACTTTGAAATATCGCCCCCTATTACATGTGCACGATGAAGAGTTTCACCCTGGGATTTAGTGGGATTGGGATTTTGTGGGATTTAGTTGGGATAGGTTTAGGTAAAGTGTGATTTGGTCGTTAGAAAAATATAGAATATCTAAATCCCGCCATGTCCCACTAAATCCCACTGTGATGAGAATTAGGTCCCAAAAAGGTGGGATTAGGCCTTTAGAGAAAATATTTCAAGATAAGAACTCCTGTTTTGGGTTTGGGCTTAGGGCGAGTCGAGTGGCAAGCTGAAATGAAATTATTATGCGAATGTATAACTCCTTAATGCATATTTAATAATAATCTAAATCCCACTGTGATGGGATTTAGGTCCAAAATTGGGATTTGGTGAAACTCTGGCGCGATGAAAGGTCACACTTCACAAGCTACGAAATGTTTCCAATGAAAGGTGGTCGCAATTTTCTCATTGTTTTATGTCGGAGCATATATATGTGAGCTAATATCCTTTCGTAAATTAAAAGTCCTCCATTCGTAGGACGGGCTCCAACTTATTATTATTTAGTTGATACTGATAATTACCAGTTAGTCGTGCATTATTCAAATCTATTTTGCTTTGAAATATAGCATACGTACAATAAAATTCAATTACGCGCGTTACCCTTTTGTTAGAAAATATATAATTTAATTTCCTATTTTGTAATACGTTGTTAATTACTACGATGATATGTAGATAGTGAACATAACCGATCGATCCCGTCTCAGCTTTAGTTGTGAGCCTGTGGAATTACGTTGGCTACAGTAGTTTACTGTTTACGTCAGATTCAAGTTGGCGCTAAATAGGCGTACATGTGACGCAAGTACTAGTTTTAGGCGCTCTTTATTTTACAATCTATGCTAAAATATCCGCTGAATTAAAAAGGTAAATCTTACTCATAAAACAATTTAATAATGTGAACCGAATAAGTTCACTGCGTCAGAAGAGATCTCTTAGCCAATCCTGGACTTCCGCGCTCTCTCCTTTGTTCAATAGAAAGCATTTTTAGCTTCTGAATAGAGTCCATAAACTTAAGGTAAAATCCATAACTTACTCATCTGTGTTGGTGTAGAAAATCCTGAAGAAGATGATCCCGCAGATGCAGAGCTGTCAGTGCTCGAGGGACGCAACATCATGTCTGCAATTCTGTTGTCCAAAAGCTTCCACGTAAAACTTTTGTAGGGATGCTGCGCTAGGACTATACCAGACGTTTGGTAGTTTCCCTTCCCAGAGGCAGAGTGACCAGCAGCAGAAGGCAGGCCACTCTGAACACTAAACCCAGGCATTTTTGAAAAATTGGGACTAATTAATAGGTCGTCAATTAAAATGTACTGCTGTGATTTGAATTTGAAGGGAGCGAGCGGCGTGGTTTGGTCCGGGTGGATGGGGCAGGTTAGCGTGTGTTTGGTCCGGGCTGATGGGGCAGGTCGGCGTGGTTTGGTCCGGCTGAATGGGGCAGGTAGGGGTTGTTGGTTGACTACACTACAAGGAATTACGAAGGGATGGAATGGCGGATTACAGAAATTATGTGCAGAGAGGTTACATGAGAGAAGAATAGGAGCAAAAAATGGAGAGCTGTGGGATGCAGGTTGGGACAGGCGGGTGCCTAAAGTTAGAAAAGTCCTCAACGGGTGCAGGCGAACTCCGAGTGAAGGTCGACACTGTTTATTGTTCGCGTCGGGTTTCGCTGGATTCCATTTCTCCCTTCTCTCTCGCTCTTCTCCAACACTCTTAGCGACGAGCACCATGCAGTGCAGCCAACCCCTCAATACTAACAACCTACCCGGCCAAACCTTGTCCAAATCTCGAAAAATAGTTTTAGTTCTAACTGTATGCTCATTCCAACAAGTCAAGTAATTTCATGCCAGATTTGAGTATACTTAATTTGGCCGTGATCTGCTTCCGAATCAAAAGAATCGGAACCAAATTAAGCTGATTCTGAATCAGCTAGGTATTCCGTTCGGGTAAGATCTAAATGGATAATGATAAATGAGCAGCTCTTGTTGTGCTTAGCAAAAATATAGTTTACATGTTTTCTAGACTCAAGCTTGTAATGATTGAAAGGTGAGGGAAATAAATAGTTCATAATTAACGCCTACTTCATGTGTGGTAAATGTATATAGGTGATTCACCCATGTTAGGCTCAAATTAGTAAGTATTTGAACAGTTTCAGACATGTGTCAAGAATTTGGGTAAATTATAGATTCGCAATTGACCAATGGTTATTATTAGTAACTTAGGATTACTACATATTGGTTAATGAGAAGCAACTTATATACACTAACAAAATCTGCAGCATTCAAACACTCAATATTTTCTTGAAATATGCACAAGAAAGATCGATATTTTGCGTTAGGTATGCGACAAAAACTTCAAGTTATGCTTGAAATATTCATTTCAACCAGAACGGCATATAGAGCCTTGTGAGTCCAGCTTGTTATAACTTTGATCAACTTTGATCTTGTATCTTTGATTTAACAGTACTTTGCATTTTCATAATTAGCCAGCCCTAGACACAACGTTCTTATTTCAATTGCATCCGAGTATTGTTAGATCAGCGATTAACAAGCAACAGTCTGAGTACATATTGCCTGGGTTTTGAAAAAAAATATACAGGAACATGTGCAAATATGCAGAAATATATGTACTTAAAACCATGAAGCATGAATTTATGGCGCAAAGTCCGGAAATATGCAAATTATATGCAAAATAAAACTGCGTATACCGGGTCGTATAATATCGGGATCTTCATTTCACAGTATTCTTGTGCCCTCCAGAAGAAAATATGCAAAGTCGCTCTTAATTGAATATCAGATATGTAGTTATGCATTTAATATTTTATCCTGTGATGCAAATACATTTAAGTATTACGAGTGGATTGGCACCATCCGGCAAGTTCCAATCCAACTGCTCTTGGTTCCTTTAAAATACCGCCAAGGCGACACACAGACATGAAAGCTATGTATTTTATTGTAAGAGAAGCAGACATTGCAGAAGAGTTGCCATGCTATAGCTAAGTATAAAAAGTTATCTCGGAAATAACATATTACGCCGTGGTCCGACGAGCACCATTATAATAGCACACAAACAAAATGTGTATACCTAAACGAACTTTGGAAGTCCGTCCCTCTCCAAACGTATGTATTTACTGTCTGGTATTACCATAGCATTACCTCCGCTTACTTAAACATGTAGAACTTTGCCTTGTCTACAACAACATCATTTTCCACCCTTCCGATTCCAAGAAGACGATTCACATCTCACATCTCAAATACAGTATAAAAAATACTAGTTTCCAAGTGAAAAACATGATCCTCACTCACACGACGACAACGAGAGGAGAGAAGGCCATGCATAGAATGAATTAGTGGTTGGTTTTTCGAGTTATCAAACTTCCCATGAATGATGATGAGATCATCTCATAAGTCAACTCACCTTAACTCTCTATAGTGCATTGATTAAACGCGCATTCCGGCTTGATTTTCTGCAATTTACAAGTTTCGATGCAGTAACATTTCCAAGCATCTTCTTAAATTGCAATTAAGTAACTAAATCTGCGTCTGTCTGATGTAGCCATGACAGCAGGCCATGCACCATGCACTTGAATCCAGTGTCCTGTGTGTGACGTAGACAGACAGATATAGATATAAGGGAAGGCGTAGGGAACGAATAATAGCGGCAGCAACACACACCAAGCAAGCATTACAGAATTCAGAATTCACTGCACATGGTCAAACTTTAATTTTGATTTTATTCTCCCTTAACTTTCCAAAGGCTCGCTTTTTTCCTGCTACACGATACACGACGATACACGTAGCTAGAGGTTCTCTTAGCAACTTTTCTCGTTTAAAAAAAGAAACTCGTTTTCCTGTACAAAACTCCTCCGTGTGTGTATTGCATTGCATGCACGCACATTCGACTCCTCCGATCGAACGAACGAACCCAGGCCAGGTTCGAGGTTTTTATTTACAAACAATATTGGTGGCCCAGTAGCACGACGCAACACTGTCATTTTTATAAATAATTGAAATTAAAATTAAATGCAACGTTGAGCATGATCAAGACAAACAACTTCATATCATTTCGGATTTTGAAAATGAAATTCATGTAAACCCAAAGCCCAGACATGGTGCATTTCGCATTGAAAATTTTGCAATTGATGAAATAGGTAATTTTAGTATTTTTATTTTTTCTGTTAAAATCTGGTTAAAATGTTGAATTTACTTTGGTTTCAACATGTGAAATGCATGCATATTATTATTTATGAAAAACCATACTGGTGTGCCTCTTCGGCTACCACCTATGCTACTTGTTTTCCTTTGTCCTTTTCACAGCTAGTTTCTTGTACATCATCCATTCCAAAACTATTGTACAATGCACAATCCAATAATATTCCTACACTAGTAGGTATAAATTTTGTAGCGATTTGGGGTAGACTGAGAAGACGGACGAGTAAAAAGGGACAAACTGGGGAATGGATGCATTGAATTAGGGATCGGAACAGGTCAGGTATTTGAGTCACCTGACCTGAACCCGACCTGACCCGAAATATTTCGGGTCAGAAAGGGACCAACCTGAACCTGACCTGGTTTGTGTCAGATCAGGTCGATCATCAACCTGAACCGAACCTGAATTGTCAGGTCAGGTGGGTATGATTACCTGATCCGACCTGATTTGACCTGATATCTGACCTGATCTAACGTATAATGTTTCAATTCAGCCAACTAACGCTAGATAAAGGTATTACTGTACAATTTGTTATTGTATTATTATCGTACCGCACTGTTTATTCTATTTTCGCTGTACTTTATTTTACCAAATATGACACTAACGTCTTTCTTTCTACAGTATAAATTTTACTTCACATGCCGACTTCCACAGAAATAGTTCAAAGTTGTTGCAGCAACTTGTCTAACTAATGCATTTA
>JAQFYU010001982.1:0-13057 GCA_034694905.1 Ceratophysella granulata
GCCTTGGTTTTGCATTTTTTGTATTACACTTAGCGTTGTCAGGTCAACTCTCAACAAATAATAACAATTCGTCCTTTCCTCCGGTTCCAAGAAAAAGAGCTACTTGCACTACCCTATAAAGGCGGCGGACAAACAACAGTCAAAATACCCTGGTAATAATCATCACCATTCATAAAGTACAGTTGAATTGTGTATTCTATATTCTACTATTCTACTATTCTATGTATATTCTGGATTCTGTATTCTGTATTCTGTCTGTCGCACAACAACATTGTCAACACGACGACAAGTGATCAATGTCCTGGCCACGTTATACGATACTAGTAGATGATGAAATTAATTTTCCTCATCTGACTCCCTGCATCTCTCTATTGATTTACGCACCTACTGAATGCGTGAATGAGGATATGCGTATGAGATATGGGTGGGTCTTGGGTGGGACTTGGTGGGCTGTAGTGGGCGATGGGTGGAATGTGATGGAATGTGCAAATGTCTTTATTTACGCCATGCCACATCAATTCCCGGATGTAAGATTTGACGAAATGCATAATGTCGTTCTGTCAGTACTTAACAATTTTTCGTCAACAAGCACTCCTGCGGGGAGCATTGTCCTGGCAACCTTATCCTAACTCAACGTAGCGGATTCGTTGTACATATTTTACTTTGCTGAGGTGATCGGTGATTTACCGGGGGTTGGGTGGGTCCGAAAGGGAAACTGCATTTTATTGAATTTGCATAGTGCTGTGATGGTTTGTCGGTAGTAGTGGGGCCGTGGATTGGAAATCGGGTCCGCAATTTTAATGGTGAACTGAACAGGATTAAAAAACCACCAGTACTGATCTGCATCAGTGAGGTGACAGCTTGGACGTAAATCCTTGCGAACAAATCGGAAATTAGTGCTTCGCAGATGCGGCTTCAGTGGTGAAGCCGAAGCCGAGAGTATCTGAAGCCGAAAATGTCGAAGTCGAAGCCGCGGACACGGCTTCGAAGCCAGCTGTGAAGCCGTGTTTTTCGGCTTTGGCTTCGGCTTTTCCTGATGCCTAAAAGCCGAAGCCGAATACCCAACCGGCTTCGAAGCCGATGCCGTGTGCAGCACTATTGGAAATGGAGAAAGCGGCCTTAAAAGTAGTCTAAATATTCAGTTTTCAGTCCTAACTGTAACCAATGCACTTATCCAGATCAATACTTTGTACTGATTCAAGGGCCACCTAGTCATCTAAATATTGTTCCCAAAACAATGAATTTCACCTACTTACTTAAATACTTCTATATGACAAAATATAACTTAATTCGTCTCTCATAAGTTGGGAATGCCAGATGTTTCATGCGTGATGCGCTCGCGGCTTTGAAATGCTGTATAGAATTGCAGGCTGTAACATAAAGTTTATTTATTTCAATTTCGTTAATTTTCGTCACGTGGGTACTCTCCTTTATATGACACCCTGTATATTCCCAATTCTATATTCTGTCACACAACAACTCTTATCAACAAGGATGCCATAGATCAATGCCCTGGCAACGTTATCATATGTTGGAATTTAATTACCTCACCTGACTGCCTGCCTCTCTCCATTGATTTATACACGCACAGAATGAGTGAATGAAGATTATGTGTATGAGGTATGGGTGGGACGTGGTGGGATGGACAAGAAGTGTTTTCATTTACGTCATGACGGGAATCGATATAATTTGACGAAATACATCATGTCGTTCTGTTAGTTCCCTATTTTTTGTCAACAAGAACTCCTGCGGGAACATTCTCCTGGCAACCCTATTTTCAATTTTTAAATCCGATCTGTACTGTAACTGTAACCAGCGCATCTATCCTGATCAGTACTTGGTACTGATTACTGATTCAAGGGCCTGCTAGTATGAAATTTTTCATGGGCTCAAGTTTAGTAATTGCTACTATGCAAATCAACCATGGGTACCAAAACATGGTACCTACGAAAACGAACTGTTTCGGTCATTTTTTTGAAAAACTCTCACGTCTGCATAACTTTATCAGAATTTACAAACATTTACAGTTATAAACATGGCACGTCAGAGATGACCAATTGTTGAAGTAGTTTACCCATATTAGTTCAGAGGCAAAGATTTTAGGATTTTTGACTATTTCATGAAAGAAAACACGACTCCTTACAAAACTGTTCATGGGACCTGACTGTATTAATACTACTACTCGAATTTTTTATACTAAAACTTAGTTAAGTCATGCTTCCGTCCATGCTGAAAATTTTAGCCCAATTCATTTACTCCCAAATAGATGAGCGAAATATAAAGAAACGTTTTCAAGTGACAACCCTCGTATTTCCAAAAAAGATGTATGTAATCGGAATCCAGGAGTGTAATTCATTATTAGGGAAATATTTCCAATGCAAATACATGCTTTTCAGGTCTTTTAACTTAAAATTTCAAGGATCACACCGTCCTGGTCGCAGTATTAACTTTAAATGCTTTTCAACGTTTGTTGCAGTTTCACAACTTGGCTGACTGGAACTGAATTGCCTCACAATTATTTCTTTTATCGAAATCGAATGTTTTTTTAATTTTGCTACAATTTAGAGCATATTTTACTATTTTATCAATATTTTAGTGCATGTTACCCTCTTCAAATATGCGAAAATATGCGGTATAAAAATTGGATATTGAAACGAGGTCCGCCCGTGTTAATCGTTGAGACCTTAAACTAGAAAGCATACATCGAAAAAAGTAAGTCTTTGCACAAGAATTGAAGTGGGAATGAAGAATTGTACAAATACAGAAAATGTTTGAGTTTTAACACAAAAGTTGATGGGGAAAGCGTGATAGACAACCATCAATGTTCTGTAATTTAATCTATAAATTTCCTGAAGTACAATGGCAAATGTTGGGAAGAAGAAGGTGTAGCTTCGTTGTAATGGAAACCCATTAATGCTTCCTTGTAATGGACTTCTCTCTAAATGGACCCATGTACACTGTTGTGTAGTGTACGTACTGTACCGTTCTCTGAACCTCATGTGTTGAATGATGTGTTCCAATGTTCCGACTAACAATGAGGCCAGTATGTCGGCGGTAGACGAAGCGGAGGGAAATCCAATTTACTTACAGGTGTTGAATTAGGATGGAAATTAATGGAAGTCAAGGGACATGTTCAAATTCACTTGTAAGAAAAAAAAAGGACGAGACGACGAGTTCCTTTCACCGTCGGACAATAATTGATGTTTGGGATTTAGAGACTCTCCACTCTCCAGTCAGCCAAGTATTCTACATACGATTACGGCATGTACAAAATGGAATTTTCACCAACCACCCGTCGTCCTTTGATACCTCCAAGAAAAACCTCTTATCTCCTCCGTCTCCCCTTTCTTCGACCTCAGGAAAATAAACCTTCTTTAAATTCACTCATTTCTCGGCCCAATCCGCTAAAGCGTACAAAAGCAAAGACCTAATTTCTTTGTGAAATAAATCTAGAACCTCTTTATGGAGACGAACGTGTATGGCGTGCAGGTGGAGTGCGGCCGGGGTGGCATGCGAGCGGGAACTAGGCATTCAGCTGTTTGTTTGGCTTCTATTGTACGAACTAAGAACAGGAAAATACTTTCTCCAACGTACACACATCCCGTTTTTACAACCAATTCTTATTGCTATTGATATGATAAATAAGGGTTAGGTTTCAAGGAATTTGATCGGTTTAACCTAGCTAACCTTGGAAGCCTCACGGTATAAAGTTTGAGTCAAGTTTTGACTCACTGCTTTGGTCTTTTGAACATAAAATCATCGTATTTTGAACAGAGATGTATGTATTCAATTAATCAATCAAACAACCGATTTTATTTGGATGGCCTGTGGCCGAATTGGACAAGAACTTTGAGACGAAATCAATTTTTCATCGAAATTAGGGGAGCTTATATAAGAATTTGGGCCCTAGATATATAATTCCAAT
This sequence comes from Ceratophysella granulata, assembly GCA_034694905.1. Lineage (NCBI taxonomy): Eukaryota > Metazoa > Arthropoda > Collembola > Poduromorpha > Hypogastruridae > Ceratophysella > Ceratophysella granulata. The sequence continues at coordinate 3,926 of JAQFYU010001982.1, forward strand.
CTGCCACATGAATTAAAATTAATTATTAGTCTCACGACAAATAAAGTTGATTCTCACAAGGAAATATCTTAGCTGACCATAACTTACTTTCTCCGCAAAGCAGCAAAATTCTAGCTAGCTAAGTTATAGGTTAGGATAAACGATAGCGGTGGACTTCTGAATTAATATATTGTAGTTCAAATGTAAAAAGCTATGAAGCTATGCCATTCAAAAAACATATCCACATGATATGCAGCAGGGCATTAACACTGGTAAACCGCGGTGAGGAAATAATTTTAAAACGGGTAAAATTAAATGAAAGAGCCTTTAGTTTGAGTTAATCTTACTCAATCCTAAATATGTATACAGCATGCAATTATCTATATTGATAAGTCTTAATCTTAAGTTTTGAAAAAGTGTGAATGATGTACCCTCCCCTCCTCGACTGGAACCACTTTAGGTCATATTAGGCGTCTCTCGTGGGATTATGAAGAACCTAAAAGTCTAGTTCTGTTGATTAAAAATGTGACCCGCAGGAATGAAAACTCCCACCGTCCACATCTCATTACGGTCCGTCATGTACAGGTGAAACTGAATAGTTTGAGTGTACTAACAAGTGCAAGGAGAAGAAAGTATTACGAGTTACGAGTACGTCCTTCCACCCCACACTCAAATCGATACAATAAAAACTTGAGCATGGCGTGCAGCAGTCAGATTCCAAGACCATTTAGTACTTCTAGCTCCTGCCTTACCTAGGGGAAGGAGGTGAAGGTAGGACAGCAGAAAATATTTTATTGCATATTGAATATATACCAATTTCATTATTATTCATACCAAATTCTCCAGGGTGAGTCAGGGAAAGTTACTATTCCCGAAGGAATAGCCTGGAACAAAACGTGGATGGGTGCTTTGATTTTCCATTTAATAAACTATATTCATTGCAGTATATTAGGGAAATATGAAGCTTTCTGCGTCGGTTAGCTGACAAAAATGACTTGGGCAAAAGCAAACCTTATAACTTTTTTGAAGAGAAAGTCTGCTGGGCAGGGTTTTCCTATGTTTTTTCAGTATTTTTACACTGACAAGCAAAGTTTACGTAGACACTTTTGAGATACAAATGTTCAATTAAGTGAACGTTGCTACACCAATTTTGGGCCGCCATTTTATGAAATTATCGTTTTAAAATAAAACCATTGCAGATTTTCTGCCCAACTGGCATGGCGTGGAAAGCAGGAAAATTCTCATTTTAGTAAGTGAATTTAAAAAAAATGTATAGCTCTATTTTTGCCCGTATGACCTCGAAACTTTGTGTGCTTTCTATTGTTTTAGATAATGGTTTATTTGAACGTAATTATTTAAAATTGCATCCAATGGGACTCAATTTTACTTGAAACGAAGCATGAAATAATAAAGGTAGTAAATTTTCGAAAATGCTGCACTTTTCGGTAATTATTCTTTGAATTAATGATATATTTTCATTCCAAGCATCAGCTATGTTACAATAAGATGTGTCAAGGTAGTGCGATAGACAGTACAATTTGATAAGATTAGCATACTTCAATTCTGCATATGTGTAAGTTATGTCCGATTTCGATTTGGATTTCGACACGGTATGGTCTTATGTAGGATTCATTTCGTACACAGCTCCAATATATCTGTAATTGCTGGCTCCGCTCCCTCCACCAACCATGATGAGTGGCTTTGAGTAAAAATACTAATTTGACCATTTACTTTACCATCCACCACGGCGGCCGAACGTCGAAGATAGCTAATGGAATACAATGTTAAGCTATGACAAAAATACACTCGGTTTTAATGGGAACTCCTATTTAGGAAAAATAGTTTGTTTCATGTTTAAGTACGTGCTTTTCTAACTAAGGGATGTCAATTGTCAAAGGTTTCTTGCTTTTTTTGATTTCCTAAGAAAAGGCCAATTGTTTTGAAAAGAAGATGGCAACGCCGCCCGCTTGTGAAAGGCATTTACATATTTAAATAACGACGCATCCATTTTAAAGCGTCGTTAACGAACCAATGGTAACCCAAATTTTGCTACGCTGCTGTCTCTTCTGTTGGCCGGTCTCTACTCTACTAACGAGCAGGGGAATATGCATGGAAGAACACAAGAAAGCTGACATCCTTAATTATAAAATTTGTTTTACAAGTTGTGCTTTTTGTTTCTCAAACAACTTTTACTCTGTTTTTCATATAAAAAGTTGTGCCCAACGGGGAAGGAAGTAGGAAGTTAACTCATCTGTTAAACTGTGCCAATGTCCTATTAAACCCAATTTTTCTCCTAAATTTAAATAGCATGCAATTAAAGAGGCTTTCCGCCTTGTTTCCAAAGTACGAGAAGGCTTCAGAAATAGAACTACACTGTGAGTAGTCACGTTCTCTGGCATCAGCTCTGACGAATTAGATTATTGACATTATAATGTGATGGTGTAAACCTAGTATATGGGTCAAACTCAAAAACTCAAGATGTGCCTTGCCTGTGAGCTCTTTCACTCCAAATCCAAACTAAATAGCGAATAACATTGAACGCTATTCTAACCCAGATTCTAATCGCGTCTGAAGGCAAACCACAAAGCAAACATTGTAGGCCAGACCCATGAGCCACTGTCAATATGACAAAAGCCTGATTCGGATACTTATGCCACTACTGTACAAACATATACTTTCTCTTCAAATATGGAATTACAATACACATAATATGGAAATTTTCAAACTTGCAATTCCAATAACTATTGGACAATACAGTACATTAACATGAAAATGCATAGATTCAAAAAATTATCAATCGAGTAAAAAAAACATCTCGATTTGAAATTGGAAAATATACATTGACAAAAATTGGTTACACAAGGTTTTTTGTAAGTAAATTGTATCAGATATAAGTTGTTACTGTCAGTCAAATTCAGTCAAATTTGAGCAATAACAACTTTTTTCAATGAACGAGTTCAATTTGTAGATTGGTTCTTTCTCAGTCTAAAGCAAAAAAAAGTTTTACAATAAGTATTGACTGAGATCTTAATTTTAATTTCCCAAATCAATTCCATATGAACTTTTAAAATTGCGCCCAAATGTGAACCTGACCATTAAAGTGTCTGATGGAGAAAATCGCGAATTTCACCACACGCTAAAGTTACATAGAACCACCGATTTCCGCTTCCAAATCTGATTTATACATTGAATTAAATCTTTGCCGACTCGAAACCGGACAGGAACATCACAAATACATTATTTGTAATGTACGAAAGTTAGGAACATCACAAATACATTATTTGTAATGTACGAAAGTTTTCGTACACACTGCTACGGCCTTCAGCAAATATATAGTCAGACGCTCATGCCCAGTGATGCGGACCAATCGAATACGACTTAGGTTGAGGCTAAATATTTTCTTCAGAATGACTATACGACAATTTCGCAGACCAATTTCCCGGTTGACAATTGCGCATTGTGAAAATTGGACGGTGACAAAACTACTCCATAATTAAAAAATGTTAAAATATGGATGGGGCATGTTGAGATTTGATCCAATTTACACATCTTTTCCCTAATGCAGTATTTAAATGCGTTAAGCCTAACTAATCACTTTATTCTGTCACATGACATTCGTCACTTCAACGACTAAGACGGAATAAACCAAATTCGCTAGTGCTACCGTGTAATTGGAAATGGCTGAACTTTAGATTCCAGGTGAGAGATTTGGATGGCTTACTTTCTTCTTCCATCGAATGATTGAGCTATCTCCAGTCGAAGAAGTGCATTATTGTTTCCTGAAAGGAAGAGCTAGACAATAAAGTGAAGCTCTCTTAATTAAAAGTCTGGTGGAAGTGAGACGAGTTTCTCTCGTCTGGCTCACACGTCGTGTGGACGGAAGCTGAGGAAAAGAATCTGAGTAAGAAACAAATCAAATGCAGGCCTCGTCTTCCAATAGACTCCTTTTCCATGGATTAGACCCAAAGACCTCGGAGGGGGTTCTCTTCGTAATGGGAAGAGACAATTGGGCCTGTCCACATGAATCCCTGTTTGTAACAAACGATTGCAATTATCCCCTGCACAAGACTTCCCATCCTCCGACTCAACATCACCCGACAAACCCACGACCTGAAACCAACTCCAAGTTCAGAATTCAATCTCATTCACATCATTCAGACTCACGTCTTCCGCTTCCTACTACAATTTCAAACACAGCTTTCTCTTCCATCCAGTTCAATCCTACAAACTTGTACAATTCAACACAATACAGTTCCTTCGTACCAGACTCAATTATTCGTGAGCTCCGCGAAGAAGCCCCTACTATTGGTTCGAAAATGGTCCATCACACCTTGTGTGTTCAAATTAAACAACATGGAGAAAGTTTGACCCAGTCGCCGATGTAAACCATTTTTCTCACACTAAAGAAGGTGCCTCAAATCGACCCATATATCGTATATCAAATCAATGCGTATATTTATATTTGGCAATATCTTTTTGAATTTTTGTTTTCTAACAGGTTAAATGTTAATGCTTAATTGAAATTGGCTCAGCTCAGAGAGCAAGGTTTTTCCCATGCTCTAATATACAGTTGATATGCTGGAACGTGAAGACAATAAAAATTCCCAATATTAACTCCGAAAAGCTAGAAATTGAAAGAACAACGACGCTATACAATCAAATTCAATTAATAAAATTAATATATACTTAGAACGACTGATTTAGGTATTGTTAATTCAAGATTGGCAAGAATTGTCCGGAATCTGCAAAGTTTTTGAAGCATATGTCTTCAAGTCTGTTTGGGCTTTCTCTCTATTGTTTTTCCAGGTAGATCTTTTTCACTTTGATGGAAGCCTTATTATGTATTATTAATACAAAGATATATATTTTATTTAATCGTCTAAACAAGCAAATCAGATGGTCGACCTGCCAGGCCAGCAGATGATGAAACCCTTGTTTGCTAAACCTTCGGCACCGCAGAATTTTACGAAAACACGGATACACGTATAGATATAAGTAGAGTTGACATTCAATCCATCAGCGACGATGAAGTGCGAATGCATCCACATTTGACAAGACGATTGGCTCGATTTTGATAGAAAATACGGCACTGGTCGTGAGCACCATTGCATTTCAGGAACTAACAGTGAAATATGCTTCTTTCGCCTGACACTCGGAGCATTACCATTTCATTCTGCTTATTGCGTGTCTTCCTCCTTCCACGTCGACCAGAAATTAAAATAGAATGGGGGTATAATGACGACCATATGTATGTTGGGCTAATGAACCAATCCGCCCCCATTGTCAGTCGAACTGGGTGGGACACTGGGAGAGTATGGAAAAGCTATTACTCTTTTCACCACTAATTATCAATATTAATAGAGATGACTGCTCCGTCAAAATGAATATTCTCCGTAACAAACAATATGTATTATCATCAAACTGTATACTATTCTAGGGCTGACCATATACTCGTAGTGCACATCACACCACCATATATCCGGTGTACTTTTGGGAGACTCAATTATATCATGTCATACCGTATAAATAAAGTGACGCTCCTTGACACTCTCGTCCTTTCGACCTGACAACCAATACGGGATTGAACAATGCATGCGAGCTGCCTCAAACCTATGACAGCATGTTAGTGGCATATAGTGTCAGTTAACTTAATTAACGGACCGCTCAGTAATTTAGAAGCCTCTAGGTATTTTTAAAGAGCAGTTGCCACAAAATTCGAATGTGCCAAATTTTCAGTGACTTGGCCATCCGTAGTTGAAAAGGAGAAAAAGCTTCACCATATACATGCAAACCTGTTTTTAAATCGGATTTGGACTCTCTTTACGGAAGAATTTAGAAAATATATATATAGTGAATCATTTTTTGAGTAAGTGATCTGGCGTTGAGTTCTATAAAGTGGATGACGAATTACGTGATCTATGCTTCAATTTTTAAAAAAATGCATTATATAAATTATGAACAATCATGATGGTAGCTTACCCAGGGTCATTCCCTTCCAACTTGTAATTCTTAATTTGAAAGATATCCAGAATTTCGGAACGGAGAAGATTTCAGAGGAAGATTAGTCGAATATTAAGTTGAAGTTGAATATTGGAAGAATTTAACATTTCTTGTCGATGTTACAATTTTCTCTGTCTAGTATTTTTAAAACATCACTCCTCTATCACTACTACTATACTATGCTCACGAAATTAGCTTTGAATGACCTGTGTCCAATAAATATAGTCCTTGACAGTTCTGCTTGTCGTCAGTTGTTCCGGTTGTGCTTTCTTTTAAAAGTTCATCGAATGACGCCGACAGCCGACACCAGCTTCTGCTTCTATAATGAGAAGGACTCGGACGGGGAAAGACGCGGTGGAGAAAGCAGTTCTTGTGTTCGTTTTATTACCCCTTTGTTCTTTCTTCCCTCAATTTCCACAAATTGAGAGTATGAAATTGGAAATGAGGATGCAATTTAATTTGTAGAAAAATAAGGAGAATAATAGATAGGCGTTGCTCCAGTGTGACTGGCTGAATTATGTATAATGCGTCTTTTCATGTTGACTATGGACTTGGACTCAAGCCGTGTCTTGTCCATGACATGGAACCGGGAAATCCTGAGTGGACCGGGTGAGAGAGAACCAGTTACTGAGTCCTGGGCCATGACACAACCTGTCTTTATATCCCGCTCTCCCCACTTTCTTCCCACCTACACAACTGCTACTCCTCCGCTTTCCAATTCCAAACTGGCCTAAACTTCCCGTGTCTACATTCACTTGTTTGTGTATTTATGTCTTGTTCCCACTCAGCACACCAGTCACCCGAAAAGACTTACAAACTTCTTCCATGCTGGTTTAGGACTTTACCTTCTTCTCAAAAAATCGTCATCTAAAAAAAGATTTAAGAAACTCCACTTTTGCTGAAAACCTCGTAAACGCTGAATAGGCCAACTTGTACCTGTAAAAATTCTCCCAAGCCAAACTTGAGAAATCTTTCAATTTTCAGTCTAAAATAGTTTAGGTTTAGCGGCTTTGACAGATCAGTTTCACAATTTTCATATATCTCATTTTAAGCGTATGGTTAATTTTGTCTGCCTTCACATATGTGCATTACCTTAGCGACTCAGCAAATTATTTTTATCTACATTTTTCATTTGTACGCCAGAATACGGAATTACATAACTGGGTACTGGGCTCGTAGTTCTCGTATTGTTCAATCTCGGTTTTTATTTAGGATTACAAATCGATCAAGTACTCATTTCAAATCATAATTCGTTAAGTGTATCCGGGTTAAGGTCAACAAGTAGAAAACTTGAAAAGGATGCTACATGTAAAAGTTATGAGTGAAATCAGAAAGGGCATTTTCAATGGGACAACCCTCGTATTCGTTACGGGACGAATATAGGCAAAAGGCAAAACCAAGGTTTCTTGACAACGGCAATTTTCTGCCTTTATAAGGTTAGGCCATTTTCACAAAAAATTCAAACGTTTCAAAAATGGAACTGGAATTTTTTTTCAACCAGTATTGGGAAACTCCATAAGCAAGAAATCACGGCGCTTCATCCGCGGCGGCGCGGCATAGGTTGCTTCAAATCTTTTCGATCTTTATTATGGGCTAACCTATTATGGCTTAACTACCATATGGTATCATGGCCATTAACTTTTAAAACAACCCTCTTGGTTTTGCTTCTGTTCTTGCTCCGTCATGCCCAGCAAATGCAAACGACTTTTCAAAATTAAATAGTTTGCATTTAAAATATGCATATGGCCTAACCTTTGGGCAAAACATGATGATTGTGTGCTTTCGATAAAGTTTCAATAATCGTGAAAGGTTATACCTTTTCATGGATAGAATTTATATATTCAAACTGATTCGAGCCAGGTTAGCGGCGTGTTCGATATGTGCACAAAAACTGCCCAAATCTGGCCTATTTTCATGGGAAGCCTCACAAGCATAATTTTGTATACATACAACTGCCTTTTGTTGTATCGTGTCTGTCAATCTTAAATCTTTGTTCCAATTCAAAATCCAAGTGTTCTTGAATAAATTTCAGAGAAAAGAGTTAGTAAGGACAAGAGAATGACAAACGACAATGAACCTTTAGAAACAAATCCCAGACAAGGGTTTTCTTTTCGTTCTCCATTTACGGGAGTAAGACGTGGGAGCTGGGAAAAGAGCCGTGAACAATATGATTTATTACGTTTCTTGACAACGCTATCGGATTCCCGCGTGGGAATTGGTATCGTGCACAAATTTGTTCTCACGTCGAACAGACTTGATTCAAGACACCTTTGGAGCGAAGATCTGAAGAGAAAGTTGGAGAAAGTGTTCCACATATTCTCTCTTCGTTTTATATGTATAATTATTCCAGGGCAATCGAAGTCTATGCTTGTCCCAAGGCAAGCAGATCAAACTCGTAACTTGTGATTGAGACTCGAACTGAACACATGTTCAGAGAAACTCGTCTTCCGCTCTTCTGATTCGAGTTTTCACAACTACGTATTTACTCATCTATGCAGCGGTGTTGTGGTGACCCGTCGAATCTCGACTGGAGTTTGCAAATAAATATTCACAGGTCAGAATGAAATTGTTCCTACTTTAATTTAGAAACATGCACAACAGTTAAATGCAGACAACTCAGTCGAATTAAAAACAACTCATCAAGTTTCGCGATATAATCTCGTGATATTATAATAGATTTTGGCTCGTCTTTGATATACCTAACCTACCAGACGACCCAATCTGAAATTCCGAAAGTTTCGTTTAAGCATAAAGTTGGCATACAGAAGTTCCTAGCCGCTTTAACTTTCTACGAATGACTATTTCCAAGGGTGGTGGTTTAGTGGTAGCATCCAAGCGCAGAGGAGTGTTTGGGGTGGAATGAAACTCACGAATGAAAGGACGATCTTGATTACGAGTATAGTCCAAAATATAAGAGTTGGGTCTGATAAGGCTGAGATTCTTGAAAATAATATGGCAAGCTGAGAGCGATGGACGAGGACGACGGGCAGGAAATAAACAGAAAGAGGAGTAGTGGAGGGACCAGCAGACTCGAGCGTAGATGCAGGAACATGCAAACATCGGTTTGCCCAAGAGTATCCTTTGCTGCATTTTTGGCGGTAGATTGAATCTACATAGTCTATATTGTACATAGTATGTTGTGGTGTGGTGGCT
>JAQFYU010001983.1:0-13053 GCA_034694905.1 Ceratophysella granulata
AATACCAAAAGACCCGAAGCAGCCATAACGTTCCAGAGTTATTTGAATGCTGCTCCACCGGGATACCAACTCAGATATGCCTAGTTTGATATTGGAAGGTCCTCTTGTATTCCATTAAAATTAACGCAAATATTTTAAATATATTTTGTGATTTTGTATCTATCTAGCCAGCCACTATATCTTGAAGTAATAATAAACTCCATTTGACTTATTCGAATATTCTTATTTTAAAAGTAAGGAATAATCGTTTATTTATTGATTTTTGCACTCAAAGTCAAAAATTTTCTTTAATCATTGATATACCTATACTTTTGCTTATCCTGGAATGGAAAATCAAACGCAATTCTGCTGCCCCTGACCTGACTCACTCATCCATCACTTAGCAAATAAGTTCTTGGTAGCAACGTTGGAAATCGTAAAAGCATTTAATCGAAAAATTAAAGGTGTTTAAAATACAAATACCATAGTTCATTTGGACTCGTGGGTTAATTTCTTAGGTATTTTAATGTAAACTCCAAATCGATAGACTTATTTCAACAAATTAAAGTTGTAGCCGCATGATTATTTTTGTCAATACGGCTGCCAGAGACCAATGCCTTGGCATCATAATCCTCTTTACAATTCAATTTATTATATAAAATATTTATTTTAATATTTAAATTTTTTGATCTTCTTCTCAGTTACAAATAATTCATTCCGGAAGTGTCTCTCTTGTCATAGCAACGTATTAGTACAGACAACAGACAATGCTAAATGGGTTTTTGAAATTAGTATTTTCAACTTGATACTCCCGGGTTTCAATAAATATTGTGACGTATAAATGAGTTGAATTTACCTATGTCAATTGTAAAACTCTACTGGTTTTGCAAGTTTACAGCTTCGTTATGACCTATTTTGCTACTTATACGTTTCTTTATCGACAAATCATGTGGAACATTTAACATTTACAATAATTATTTTAATTGTTGTAAACAATCGATATTCCGCAACATGTTATGTAGAATCTCTAAAAGCCCCTCCCGGATGAAATGGCTACTCTCATAATGTTTCGCGGTGTTCTATGAACCTCGGAACCGCGATTTTCGGTAGACCGACAACCCTAACTTTCATAATTTTGTATTTCAATTGTTGACAACTGCCGTATCGTTTGTTTGCCGTAAATGTTACCCGACGACGCGTCGTCGGTCGTTAAATGTTGTCTGCCTTTCATTCCTCCTTTCCCGTCTGACACGGATGTTGTTGCTGGTTTCTGTAATTTCTCATTTGCAGAAGACTTCTACAACCACTACTACTTACTGGTGGTGAGTGATGACCGCAACAGGTAAGTTAAAACAAGATGACTAATTTACCTAATACTTTTTTGTTGCCTATGTAGTTTAACGGATGAGGAACGTTTACGTCCGTTCCGTCGTGGTCAGTGGGTGGAAAGTCCGTAGCCTATTATTAATTCTGAACTATTGATATGCATCTGGAAACCTCCTATACTCCTATAGCGCAAGGGACCCCTTGACTCGATTTAGGGTCCGATGTCATACCGAAGGACCCTAAAACTTTTGGGGTGGTCAAGTTAGGTTAGGTTGAGCAAAAATTAAGTTTTTTGGCTCCTTCAGCGCATTCCAGACCTCAAAATTCAACAGATATTTTGAATTTGGAGAAATTCTGGGGTCCTTCGGCGTATTCCAGACTTCAAGATTCAACAGATATTTTGAATCTGGAGAAATTCGAGGGTCCTTTGGCTTGGCGTATTCTACACCAAAAAATTCCCAGATTCTTTGAATCTGAATCTGGGGAAATTTTGGGGTCTTTTGGCGCATTCCAGCAGACCCCAAAATTCCAGATTCTTTAAATCTGGAGAAATTCTATGATTCGACCCCAAAATTCCCAGATCCTTGGCAATTCAAATAATATGATCTCGCGGGATCGGATAGTGAGAATTCGCCTCCACAATGCAAAATTTTCTTGTTTGCTGTGAAATCAAAGTTTTTCAACTTTTTAAAAATACGGAAAGAATTTTTATCCATGCAATACAACGAATATTGCGAGATTTAAAAAAAAATTGCGCGCGCAAATCTTTTGTGAACCACCCTCGATTTTTACTTAAAACCTGGGTTGAGGTAGGTAAACTATTCGTGGACAATGCTATCCCCCATGCAATCGTGATAAGTACCTATTTTCGGGCATTTCGGAAGAACCTAACCTAATCTAACCTATCCTAACAGCTGCTTCAGCAACGCTCAGTTAAGTTAGGCTAGATTAAGTTAGGTTAATTATTGATTCATTGCTTGCGAAATTCGTTAATTGACGTAAACGTTCATATTTGACCTTTGACCCTCTGAAGAACTTCCTCCTCATTGGTTCAACTCCATTCCTTCTGTTTTTTGGGCATTCGTTTTGATAATCGTTTAAATTATCCAATTTCGCCTCTATTATTTGTTGTGACTAAAAATCAATAATCTGTCTAGGCTAGAAATAGATTCCGAGTGCAGACTTTGGCGCAAAGTGAGGACGACAAGGAATACTCGTGGGATTCACCAATAAAGGATATAGTCTATCATCTATAGTCTACAACATGTCTTTCAATGTTCGTCCAGCCGGGGACAGTGACTTTGATGACACTGATGATGAAGAAGAATGGTACATATCTTCAGTTGGATCCAAGAGATCTAGAGATCGGGCTCGTAGTGCGAATAACTTCGTCAATAACAATGCGGTAAGCCAAATCCAAGGCTATTGTTCAGTTGTTGTTTGTTGTGATACATGGCACGAACGAACGGTGCTACCATATGTCAAATAATGATTTACTTGCATAGACTCAAGTATTGTTCGTTTTGGATCTCAGATTTCAATTTGTGTTGATCTTTGTATAATTTGTGTTTCTTTTTCGATCTTCTAGGGAGATGAAAATTGGGATGTTGTGGTGGTTAAACCTATTGAAAGAGCACGGCTAGCTGTGATAAATGGTGACACTGAAACAATTACCAAATTGCTGGAAGGTAATAAATTATAACTGGTAAAGGTAGTACTCACAGTAGACGTGGGTGTCAGATGTCAGACATACCTATTTTGCCTGCTTCATAACATTTTGAATTTTTTGCATCGTTTGTTGTTTGTTTGTTTCAGAAAAACAAATTGGTGTAGATTGGCACATAGGCCTCGACAAGTGGAGTATGTTGATGTTTGCTGCACAAGCTGTTAATCCCGCCATAATAAAATTCTTGCTAGAAAAAGGAGCCGATCCTAACTTTAGGGGATCAGGTATAATTTGACTTAAAACGTATGTACTGTAATTATTGCTCGATAATATTCATTTTTTTCGAACAACATTCGATTTCAGGTGGATTCACACCCATTCTGGCTCTTGCATATGTCCCAAACGAGGGAAGCAATATTTTAGACGAAGTCTTTTCAGATTGCCTTTTCATTCTAGTTGAAGCCGGATCGGATGTTTCAATTAGGGACAAGAATCAACTGACAGCATTACATGTAACTGCTCAAAGTGGTAACCTGATCCTGACCACCAGATTCCTGGAAATGGGAATTGACCCAAATTCAGTTGATACTCTTGGAAGAACGGTAATAGACTTGCATTGCATGTTATCATCGTAAACTTAATGCGTAGTCAAGGCTCTCGAATTGTCAAAAATACAGTTGCATCATATCACCACACCATAGACTTACATTTGCAATCTACCTTGTTTTGTCGAAGTCGAACAGGTTGACTTTTGAATTCATTGCTCGTTGTTGCTCAGTGTACAGCTTATGGCTTAAAATGTGATACCGTACCTGAGCTCCAAATAATACCGATTTTTTGCGCGGATTCGTGAACCGAACTTCAGCAACATGGAGCAAAGCACCACTAACAACTTTTGTTACTTTCGCATAAGGGGAATACCTCGGGCTGTTATGGTGACCCTGGCGTCGACCAAAAATTATACATGTGTCCATAAGCTGTGTGTTATAGTTAATTGTGGCCCTGGCCCAGGCAGCGCTTGCTATGCCTAGCGAGGTTTCCCCTATCCACTATGCGGTTCAGTTCAAAGCAAACTCATACGATACATTAATAGCTTCAACACCAGCCTGTAGTTTATTTCCCCTGATCAAAAGCAATAGTGTTGATCTATGATTTGACAAGCTGCAAGAAACACTGACGATGGACGCAAGACGCATTTTCAAAGCACCATTTAGTTGTGACTTGTGACTCCACGTTGTAAACCAAAATGCAAAATTCTCGAACCGCGATATTCATTTCACGTTGCATGTATTGTATATTGCATTTCGTTGTTCCTAAATGTAAATGTTATGACCGTTTTATTCCACAGCCCCTGCACTTAGCCGCTCTGCATGGTCGAGGGAAAATTATCCGTCATCTCATTCTTGCCGATTGTGATGTGAGCAAGGTTGATGAAGAAGGTTTCAAAGCTTACGATTTGGCCAATCAAAACGAATTTTCCACTGTAATTGCATACGCTATTTATCAAAAATGGTAAATCCTACCGACTTTTATTCTAAATTATTAATTTTGATCTGATGCATTTCACATATTTAGATTTCGAATGTTTTGTACGACGTTGAGTCAACGCACTGGGTTCCTGGGAAAGACCCAGCACTTCTGGAAATCCCGAGAGAAATCAAACCATCAGAATATCTCCAGAAGCAGGAAGACGGGTGGGTAATACTTTATTTATAGTAGAGCATAAATTCTAACGGGTATCCTATAGTTTGTTGGTGGTAAACTTACATGTATTTGACCTGAATGAGGGAAGCGTCTTCAACTTTAGCCAAAGACTCGAACACAACGATGAACGAGCTCTAGTTCCTTTGAAAATATACTGAGAAGCCCTATGTTTTTGCCACAGACAGATTTTAAAAATCAACACATTCGCGTAGTACAGTTATATCTATGTGTGTAATTGTCAACTAAGATATGAATTGAAAGTTTGCAAAATTAAATGATCATAATAATTTTTGTATATTTTTCCAAAACATTGAAATATATAAGATTAAATGTAAAACTTTACTGTGAAAAGATAAGTAAAGTTCATTCCATTGAAATTATTTCTATTAGAATTTAGATTCTATTTAATCGAGTTTTGAGTTCCGATTTTATTTTTGGTTCATGGTTCATGTTGCAGAATGAAGGGCAATTCTCGCTTCAACAACGTATAATAATGAATTTATTTATGGGCCTGTTTTTGAACTAATTAGATTCGTGATACCTCAGCGGAATCAAATCGACATGATTTTGGGTCAACTCAACTTATCCCACTACATGCCGCTCTTCGACGCACATAAAATTAACTACTTGATCTTCCTCCGCCTTCAAGAGTCTCATCTTGAGGAAATGGGGATATCACGACCTGAGGATCGAGTCAAAATTGTGGAGAGCATTCAAGCGGCTAATAACCAGGATTGGGAAAAGAGCAGCATTCAACCAGTGTTTATGCAATCTGCTATCACGTACGTGACCGTTTCGTATTCCCTACTGTTAAATAGAAATAAAAATAACAGCTAAACTAAATATCAGTTTCGATTTTGATATCCGGAATTGCCCACTGCTTTGTGCAGCTTTAGAAAGAGTGATTTCTTAAAAAGCAACTGATGAAGGTTGAATGTAATATCCTATTATTGTAATGAATTACGATGATTACATGATCACTAGAAGGAATGTATTTGAGACTTGAAGTATTTTTCTAACGTATTTACATTCCCATTTTTCATTCAGAATACCGGAAGTTGTCTGTATCCTGAGCAACATTAAGTCTCATATGTCCTACTTGACATCCCGCCTAAACCAACTTGAAAACAAAATTCAAGAAGAGCCTGAGATGCTCATAGTTGAGTCCGAGTCAGTCAAACTTCAGCAACACTCTCAAGAAATTGACAAAATTCTTATCTCGATCAGTGAGTTTGTCAGTACAGTCACAACCTTCGAGGATATCTGGGCTGAAGTAAGTGCTTCAAGATTCTATTGCTCAAATACTTCGTGTGTAGCTTCGCATTCAAAATATTCACAGATCCTCGAAATTAATAACGCCTTCACTCTTGTTCTTGTAGGAAGGAAGGAATGAGCTGAAATCCGGAGAGAGACAAGTGACATCATCAAAGTCAAGGAAGAGATGGTATATCACGTGTGCTGCCTGCTGCATTCTAGCCTATATTTCTATGAAGGGAGTGCCTAGCTTTGCCAAACCAAATGTGATCTCCAGATTCTGACAACGACAACATGATAATTGGTGACCTGAAGTCTGAATCTCTATTTTCTGATCTGGTATGCAATTAATTAATGTTTAAATTAGGTTTTGTACTATTTTCCGGTCAAAGCTTTTGGTGCTTGTATTTTTCAAACTTCCAATCAAAAATCAAGATTAAATAAAGCGGATTGGTTTGTCTATTGCATGCTGAAAACCAACTAACTTACAAGTCTTTTTCTACTTCAAATTAAACCTTCACATTGAGCAGTAGAAACACAACACCGTTAACCACGCTGTGCACTAATGTTAGCTTTACCTTAGCTTCCATTTGGTAAAATCCTCCGACCTGACAGCGCACAGTTTTATGGATGGAACAAAGAATTTCCCGAAACTTCGATTGAAGTCGTTACAAAGAATGCAGATTCCTCTGTAGTGGGACACGCATCTTTTGACAAGTGACCAGTCAGCTTTTGACCATTCAATGCTGAAAATTAGAAGAAAAAAATGTATGTTTAATGTTTAATATAATTATCCAAAATACTTTATGCAATGTTCCAACTATACATTTCTAAATTTTGTTTTTCGCGCTTCAACCGATTATTACGAATGAAATGTCCCGATGATGAAGCGAGATGCGAAATTCTCTGCACTGCAAATATTTATAGACACGCAAAATTGCGGCTGATCATAGTAATTTTGATTAATTATTATTACTAATTTTATACTGATAATTTATACTGGTAATACTGATTTCATTTGAATGACGAAAACTGTAGAGGACGTTGCTATTGTTAGGCCGGGATCCAAAATGTCAAACATTTATAATTTCGAAATACTTAAAATGCGAATCATTACACAAACGCGGCACTAAATCAAATTGCAATTTTACCAGAACCCAGTCGGTTCGGTCGTATTTTAATATTTTGATGCTTTGTGCACTATGACGTGAGTCGGATCTATTGTATTTATTAGTCAATAGGGGATTTTGATGTCAAAATACCGCAAAGCGCATTTGCAGTATAGATGGCCTTCTGTCTGTGTCATTTTGGTTCGTAGACAATCGGATATTTATCTTTATATGCGTTTTCGTGTGCATTTTCAACGCCAACCACCATCCATGAAGCAAGCCAAATCTAATTGTTACGAAGAATTACTATCACTATTCATATTTTTGATTGCAGTATCTGTAATTATTCTACGTACGTACCATACTTTTTGGAGCCAGAACTTCATTGCCACACAACACAAGTACGGCGTGTAGAAATTGATCAGTGTAATAGCTGCAAAGTCCATTGCCAGGATTGTTTCCAGAACCAAATTTGCGAATATAGCCACAGCCGAGGTCACAGAATTACATTCATTGCGAATATATTGGTATGTGGAATAAATTTCATTGCGAATAGCAAGACGAAGAACATAATGTCATGAGTACAACGCCGAATGCAGCAGCAAATGTAAAAGTGGACGCTTTTTCACGTTTCTTTGCATTAATGAAATGAAGATTTAGAAATTCGTGACCTGAAACGACTTAATTATTTTGTAATTTGCCAATATATGTTTCTGACGTGAGACTTGACATAATTTTAGCCAATGTTGGTGACTCACCCCAAATCAAATTCATTTTTAATGTGTCGTTGACAAGCTTTACAATTTCTGCTTTGAAAAGCCAAATGCTGAGTTTAAGAATTATAATTCCACCAGAAAAAAGGTGCAAGATTCCGAAAGGGATCAAGGTGTTAGTATCTTGTCGGGATAGTGACGGAATCTGAATGCACTGAAAGATGAATCTTGAAATTGTGATTAACCAGATCAAGCAATTGAGCCAAATCCGTTGATTTTGTTTCTTCCGCATTTTCTGATTCTTCCATTCAAATGGAATTGTGAAGAATTTGCAACTATGTCTATAAATGATATCTGCTAAATGCATTTCTGTTTTGGTCAACATGACGTACAATTTCGTTTTCTTAGCCACTGCCACTGCACTGGTTTCCTAATCAAATGGATTTAGTTCGAATCCCAATTCAAAATATGTATGAATATGACGAATTCAACAGTCCTATGCGATATATTCAATGAAAAATTTACAACTTTATGTAAATATTTTTTATTTATTTTATATTTATATTTATTTTTAAAAAACGACGGTCTTGGACCAAGTCAAGGCCGCTTTCGCCGAATAGGTATATTGGCCCAGCAGAAATATTCCAGAAACTTGATCAGGATCGGTTACTCCCTGATAGTAGTGGCAGTGGTTATTCTTTCTGAGTTCTGCCTTTCTGACGGCCGGACCCGACTTCGCGTCATTAAATATAATAATTTTCTTTAATTTGATAATTAAAACTGCATGCCTTAACCGCTCGCTCCTTAATTTATCCTATTTGATAATACCTAAGCTTAATACTCTTTCATATGAATTTCATTGAAACTTTTATGTAACTATGTATTTGTAAAGAGTTCTTGGTTCTTGTCTCATCCAAATAGTAATTATCAAGTGATTTTGATTTTTGATTGGGCATTAAATTGTGCTAAGTCGGAGCGGCAAGTGCGTGCTGCTATTCTGGTCTGGATTCTGGATGAAGTGTAGAGAAAAATTGTAGCAGGCAAAACCACAAAAGAAAAGCGATACACATAATCCGCACACGATTCGTTTGGGTTAAGTAAGGTTCCCCCGACGATTTAGTTTTTTGCTACATTTTAGTTTTTCTATAAAAAAAGATTGTTTTCTATTAAGTTTATGACTTTGACGACATTTGATCCACATTTTTAAAGTACAACTAACCATTATTTTGAAGAGAAAAAAGAATTTGATTACAGTAGTAGGTTAATATTGAATTAAAAATTAAGGTATTTTAACTGAGACATGTTGGATATTATCTAATGGCTCCCGGTTTTAATAGCGTGTCTTCTGATGCATATTCGAGTTTGAACTTCAAACTTTCGACAAATTGAAGATAATTAAAGTAAAGTCTATTTATATTTTATATGGCTGATATAATCCCATACAATTATTTTGCAAATTATACAATTCCTTCTCCTATCCTTGACCTTAAATGAAATTGCTCAATTTAATTGACTAAAACTAAAGCAGTGGTTTTGCCCGTTCATCGATAAAAACACAAAGTCAATAGTGCTACTATGTATGTACTAGATTTTAGATTCTACACAGCTTGAGCAAAGGCAGTGATCTCTCGCGGGTACAATGTAAGATAATGCGTAAATATGTAAACTCCAGCCAAAAGTATTTGGGTAGTTCTATAATTCAACTTTATTTTCGCATAAGAATTATGATTGCTTAAAAATCTCTTTTTAATAAGTACATGATATCAGCTTGTGGAGCTCTTCCTTCTTGAAAGCAGACCTGAGTTTCTGGAAATATGATCCATGTGCCCTGAATAGTTGGGGATCCGGAACAAATCACGCATTGACCCACAAACACGGCTGACTTGGGCTCCCTGGACCCACCCTGCAATTTGCAAAAATACGTTAGACGTTATAGAAATAAGTTGTGCTTCTGGTTATATACGTACGTATATATAGAACAATTCCATATGAAAATACTGTACTTCTAATTTGCAATCCATTCAATAACTAGGTGTTTAACCCTTCCACCCTCTAACTCCCGTCCAAAATTCACAATTAAATTATGCTTCGGTTTCAATATTATCCGAAAATTGCAAATCACACTTCTACAAGCGCACTGAACTTTACTCAAAACAATAGACTGAAATATTTAATCGATCACCGTATTTCCTAATTCTACATGATTCATTTGTCACTTACTGCTCGTTCCTGAAGTATGATACTGATTGTCGTCGGAATTGTTGACACTTGAGCTGTCCCGCTCCATTCGCTCGTAATAATTCTTTCGCTAGTGCTACTTGCTCCCGCATCCAACACTTGCACCTGAAACGAAAACAAAATGAACAACCTGAATTCCCTGTTGTTTTGAAATATTGCGCCTGGAGCACCGAACTGACATTTGAATTTGATACTCGTGATAAAAATCGGACAAGGCAACTGACCTTGAGTCCACTGTGCTCCGTTGACGGTTCGAGTTGAAAGGCAACGCCCGTAATTGCTGATATCCAGAGTCCGTGAAGTGAACATCGGGCTTCTTCTGTTGTCGACTGACGAAATCCACCGCCACTGCCACTGCCACCGTTCTCAAGTCCTTCCAATCGATCGAGTAACTCTCGAAGCAAATCTTTCACTACTCCAGGAGTCAACGGTTTATGTTCAAGCAGACGAACTTGGTCAATTTCTGTTCGAAGGTCAGGTGTGGGAAATTGAGGTGGATGGATTGGATGATAGGGTGGCTGCAAACAAATTAGATATGATACATAATACTTTAAGGTCAAGTCAAGGTCAAATCTCAAGTCTGCTTTGACTCGAAATCTTTAAACTGGCTATCAAAATCGAAGTATTTTTAGTACACTACTGTAAATGCTTACTTCTCGCTGTCCAACCGAAATGAATTCATTACGATGACCGGACACGACGTCACGTCCATAAATCTTAGCTAGCCTGTCTTCGTCGGATTGACTTAGGGTTCCATCCTCAGCATTCCTATTGAATCTATTCGATCTGCCTAACACGCTTTGTGCAAATATTACGAATGACAATAGAGCGTAGTACAATAAACGCTGGGATTTATGGTGCACCATTCTATAAAGTAGATCATGCTTCTGATTTGAAAATCTGTCTTGTTTGGCTAGTCTTATTCCAATAATTCAAAATGTCAAGTTTTGATTTAATTTGAATTTGATCAATTTGATGAATTCGATTTGTTAACAAACAAACACGCACAGCCGTACTGCATGGCATGGCAACCACGCCGTGCACATGGTGCACAAAGTAGATGTAGATCTTATGTATTTTAACCTAATTGATAAATTATTGAAGTTGTGATGAATAAATAGATAATAGGGGTGGTCAGATGGAATCACTTACTTCTGAATTGCTTAGAAAAGTAAGTAAGTAATCAGTTTTCCATGTGATCGTTCCATCATCGATTTTGCTTAAGCATGATGAACGCCTGTGGCTCAAACCGCCAAAATTCAAAAAACTAGTGCAAAATCAATTCCCGCGCGCATAACGAAAATAAGCAAAAGTGGAAAAGTAGCTCCAGACCTACTTACTCCTTTTCCACTTTTCCACTTACTTGCTAACTTCAGCAGCCAATGAAATCGTTTCCCGCTAAAACCAAAACTCTTGCTTAAGCACTTAATTACTTAAGTTATTCCATCTGACTACCCCTAATAAATACTATTTCATTATTGTAATCTTGCTTATATTTTGGATTTTTGTTATGCTAAATGGATTCCTAGTTAATAGGAATAACTACATATAATAGGAATTTTAGATGTGCAAGCGCAAACTAACCAACTTTTCATCATTTACAGTTTTCGTGTTCAAATAATATTGATTTCCTAAATTTGAGCAGCAAACAAGTTGACAGTTGTTTGCAGGACGAATTTCCCGTACGTTTTTTTTACAAAAGACACATGGAACATAACGGGAATAAATTCCTTAGCCAAGATTGAAGCGGTCGACACGAATTCCGGAATTTGAAATTGTATAGTCGATTTTCCGTAAATTCATTCGCTCGAAAGATTTGATCACTGAAATTGATAGGAGGAGTGACACAAATAAGGAATTTGAAACAAAGGGCACCAAACTCGACATCCACCAACCAACACAACGCAATGAGCAAAGTGAAGGATGTGGATTGAATTGGATTCAGGTCAGATTTCAGGACCCAAACGGCAACGTTAATGACTTTGAAACAAGTCGTGAAGTCTGAAGTCGTCGTGAAAAAACGTGATAATTTATGCAGGCATATGCGGATTTTTGGAAAGACTCCAGACAACCATTGGAATTAGTTTGACCGTGTATTAAAAATTGGGGGAAAATGAAGATTTCTCAATTAGGGCATAAGTAGTAATTTACACATGTATTTTATCCGCATAAACTATCACGTTGTTAGAATGACTCTTGTCAAGCCTTTGAACCAATATGACCATGTATTGAAAAATTGGGGGGAAATAGATAATTCCCAGTTAGATCATAGTTAGTAATTCGCACATGTCTATAACAGGTGAAAGTGTTTCCTATCTCTCATTAACATTTTTAATAAGTATTTTTCGGAAACGGGATGTTTTATTCATTTAATGTGAGGTCGGTCAGTTTTTAAGTTTGGTGACGGTGTTTTGGGATCCGGATATGACTGCTCTCTTGCCCCTTCATGGACCAATTTGTACCAGAACTCCCCAAATATGCATCTTAACTTTGGAAGAACTTCTACAACGACCTTCAGAAAGTATTCAGCCGAGTCGTTACTTTTATATCCAAAGAGTTTGTATCCATTTGTCAGTAAATCCTTCAGTGTTGGAAAGACGATGACAGAGGGCGGAACAATCATCAAACTAGAAATAACACCTTCATATCGATAAGTTAAAATAAGTGACATGAGAATGAAGATGAGCAGGAGTTTCTTCTTTCCCTCCAGAATCCTGCATTCCTGTATCATGAGAATGGCGTAGATTTGAAACCGATCGATCACCTCTCACCATGACAACCTAAGCATGTTGATTGGCTAGCTGAAGTCTGCCGTCTGCCGTCTGCCGTCTGCCTACTGATTTGCAGCCCACTGATTTTCGGGGACAAATATTTGGAGCGTTAAAAAAATGATTTTTGCAGTGCATAAAATAAATATTTCGAGCGCTAGAAAATACATTTGCAGTGTTAGAAAATACGTTCGGACTATTTAAAAAGTACGTTTGGAACATTTAAAAATGAATTTTGCAGCGCATAAAAATAGACTTCGAACGCAAGCAAAATATAATTGGGCAAAAGTGTCTCC
>JAQFYU010001984.1:0-13051 GCA_034694905.1 Ceratophysella granulata
GGCACGGAAAGTTAGGAGAAGGTTAGCGATTCCTTAGGAGAAGATTTTTTGTCAGTGGCAGATTTTCCATGTATGAAGTCTTAGAATATTCAGCTTCAGCTACGTACCGCAACCTAGATATAACCACAAGTTTGACCCTTGACCTTAACCTACACTTGCCTGCCCCTACTACTACCTGCAAAAATACAGTCATTTTAAACATTCATTTGGATCCAGAAGAAAGATCCAACTACCTCAGATCAAGGTCAATTTTATAAAGGATTTTTTTAAAATTATGGATGCATCGGGGATGTAAGTACCTTCAATGCCGAAACCGTCATTGTAATCTTCTTTCTACTTCACCGAACTAAATGATCACTATTATCCAGTCCACTCCAACCTAAATGGCAACTTTAACTTTACATGGTATTAAGTTTAAATTTAAAAGTTAACCAAATATGTAGAAAGTACAAAGTCAAAGGAAAATTATAAACAATAACAACAACAACTAAACAAAAATCTCGTCAAATCAACTTACATTATTCCACTACCATAATTTGAATGCTACGCAGCTGCCGCCATGGAAATAGATCTACAGTAGTACAGAGGTTGATTTGAATAACCTTGAGATTAAGACTGGTTGGTGCTGTACGTTTGACGTTCAAAATAGAAAGAAAGTCGTTGAAACAATAAAGTTACAAAATTATATCGACGACGAGTATCGAATTTATACTCGTAATTTTAATTTAGTGGTTGTGTTTGTGTGTGTAGTTTTCCATTTATTAATATCAGGTCAGGGGACACGGTTTTAAAGTTATTTTTCTGAAAATACTATGTGATGTTACACTAAGTCTAACAACATCTAGCTGGACAAATCCATCCTGAGAACGACAATATCAGATTCTGAAGAAATTCCAGTGATAAGCCAAGAAGCGTGACTATTTTAAAATATTTCAAATAAGTTAATTTCATACCATTTTTGTAAGCAAATAAATGCAGTCAGTCTATCCCGATTCTACCAACTCAATTCCTCCTTCCTTTTTGGTTAACTATTTTCAATCCAACGTAGTTATTTTTTGCAAGAATACACAAGCACATACAGTAAGCCAATACAAGCTGTTCTATCCAATCCAAGTGGCAATTTAAGATTGAAAGAATTCAAAGATAAATAGACCAGATGAGCAGCGATATAGCTCAAACCTAACCAGTCTTCAACATCGGGACGTTTAATTTGTTTCATGTTGTAAATTGCAAAGCATGATTTAAACTTCACTTGAAAATGAAGACGGCAAATAATAATCCGTGTATTCTTCATTATTCATTATTGTTCAAGGCTAGTCACTTACTTGTCTCATCCCATTATTGTCCATCCAGCAAGCTCGGTTCTCATGTTGCAATTTGTGTTTATAGTGCATATATCCTCTTCCAGTATTCGGTAGATAAATGTATTCAAACTCGAATCGCACAAGATGTATGACATGATACACTTGATGCAGCAACCATAACGAATGGCTGCCCAGCGTAAAACGTTCAAATGGAAAACCCAATTGTTGAATATGTCATTCATTATGTCATCATCAGATCAAACGAAATATTCCATTTCCTAATACCAAAAAGGGAACATGATCAAACTTCAATTTGTAAGTGGTAGATTAATTCCTGAGTCTATTTCTACAATTTCTCATTAATTTATATATTCGCAAAAGTCATCAAATGAAATACATTAAAGCTTTTGAACTGGTTGATGATTGACATTATTTTAAAATGGCTCTTACATATTACAACTTGCGTTTGAATATACATATTTGAAAAACCTAGGCTACATTTGTATTTTTGGTTAGAAAATTGAATATTAGTATTGACAATGACTGACAATTCAGTCAACAAACGACGGAGTAAAGGGAGTTTGAAAAGCAAGTCAACTTTGTTTTCGCTAATTTGCAGGCATTGAACACAGATAGGTAATAATATAAAAGGCAACTCCTCGAAGTGACATGATCTTTGATACCGCGATGCTGGATGCGACCAGTTTGTGCCGGCTCAAGCTGCGGATCCGGCTCCAGCTAATTTGTATACAATCCCTACAAAAATTATGCTTTTTTCAACTAATATGAAACAAATTTTCAACCTTACTCACGAATAATATGTATTTTTAATACGATCCGATTCAATACGAAAGAACTCAATTAAAGTAACGACAAATTCGGCAATAACAGAAGCCCAAAAATATAAATAAATACATGTGATAATGCGTGAAGATAACATAAGGTGAGGCATGTAATATAAATGCGCAATAGTAGCCCACACCTGTAACCTGTAATGCAATTCTGACGTCTCTATCTTGATGATTCACTTGCCATTTGGCATTTGGCTTAAGAGATAGACAGAAACACCGCACTACTCGTACTGATCTGTGTGTCAGTTGTCAAGGTCATTGTCGAAAACTAATAGGTAAATATGGTATTAGAAGTAAAGTACCTAACTTCCAAATT
Source organism: Ceratophysella granulata (assembly GCA_034694905.1). NCBI lineage: Eukaryota > Metazoa > Arthropoda > Collembola > Poduromorpha > Hypogastruridae > Ceratophysella > Ceratophysella granulata. The sequence continues at coordinate 2,472 of JAQFYU010001984.1, forward strand.
CAATGCCAAGGAAAACGCATTATGGGACACATTAAAAATTCAACCTTGACTTCTTCTTTTTATATTCTCGTTGGTTTACTATTTGCAATTATTTTTTTGCAAACTAGCACATGCAAAGCTAACCCTTCGTTGATGTCACGTCGCTGTGCAAATTAAGGATTAACTAGTGGTACCGGCTACCGGAACAAATGCTGTAGTTTTAAAAGCTTATCCAAGCTGAAGCCAAATGCGATGAATCGTTTTTACTTTTCAGAACTTATTCAATTGATTGAAAATTGAAAGGTTAGGAAAGATGCATGGATTCTAAAAGATAACGCCAGAGCAGAGGAGTAGCATTTTGGGTTAAAATTAAAGTGAAATCGACATGGAATATGGAATCACGCTGATGCTGATTACGTATCATGTATCACAGATCACAGCAATGTATCACAATGAACACTATCGGTAAATTACCAAACATTTACTTTATTCTAGTAGTTACAATTAGATTATATATTAGTTAAGCACTATAAAATGTATGTTTGTAGTATAATAAATTAATGTGATGTGTGTATTTCATAATATCATAGCAATATGGCGTCTAGCCACAACGACAAGCAAACACGTTTGCACAGTACTCACTTATATTGCAAATATTTAAGAGGGCGCGCCAAGATTAGCGCCATATGAGAATATTATTCACATTTCTATCAAATGCAAATAGAATATCCGGTAAAATTACGCGAAAGTATAAAACACGGGTACTTAGACGCAGAAGCTGTATTCTTAGTGTTCTGGAAACTAAAATTAAAGATGACAATATAAATATGTCCACATATTATTTAAAATAAAACTAGTGACTGTACAAACGTCAGTCTAGAGCAAGTAAATGGGCTAAACGTAAGTAGCCATTCAGGATGCATCCCCAATCCCAACTCTCCACTCCAACACACGAAGATACCAAAATATATGGAAAGGACACATGTTTTGGTGATGATGATTACAATTATACGCGAATCTGAATTGGCGCTACAGTTTATACTGATACAATGTAAATCAATATATTCTCTTAAATTATAAGTCCTACCTCTATCATCTATCACAGATCACAGTTCGAAATTAAACGTTCAAGCATTTTGAAAATAATTCTAGCAGTATTTCCTTGTAACTTACAGGAAAGGTCACATACAATATTGCAGTAAGTAGTTTGTTTATAATTTCAGTTGATATTCGTAAATCCTACACATTAACACGTGTCAACGCAATTCTTTCAATCAAGCGCAACATTTGATAAATCAATTGTGCCGTCGAAGAGAATAGAATGTGATAAATTCGATGTAGCGGATGTACGAACAGGAAATGACATACAATTGGATTACAAATTACAACTGAGACAATAAACAAATAGTAGCAACATTGTACATTGTAAATTCGCAGATTCCATTTTAAGCTTATTGTATGTATGTTGTATGGCCTCATTCTGTTGGGACACTGAGTGTTCTGAGTCGAAGTCGCTTATTATCCACACTTGAAATAATTTCCTTTTCTTCATTATCTCCAGCCTTCTTCCGGCGAAGTGCCTGAGACTTCTTGAGGTCAAGCTCCTTGACGGAAGAAACTTTGGGTGCAACAGCCGTACATGTGACCCACCAGTAATTATTCTTCACCCAGCCGCGGAGTCCAGGCGGAAGGTCATGACACTGGAAAACTGAGACGTTCTCCGGCCAAAACGTGGAGCGACCCAGTGCAAGGAGACATTGAAGCTGAAGACTGTGTTCAAAGGATCGGCAGTATTTCAGCGTCATCCCGCTACGAGCAGCAGTCGATGAGATCATTGGATAAATCGGTTTTGTTGTCTTTAAATTCCGGAAGGCCATACCTAAGAAAACGATACAAATTTTTACATCAAATGGCTCCCATGAATTTATTGCAGCATTCAATCCAATTACATAGCGGATGTCGATAGATTCGACGACGCTAGTTATTTTCTAAGGTTGCCCCGAATACTGATTATGTCAGTGTTCAACTTCTTGAATACAACTTAAAACTGAAAATATTTAGCAATTTTATAAAATAAACGCATAAATACTGTACAACTGGTCATCAATATCAATTGGTCAGTGATACTTGTTTGTTGAATTTGGCTTTAAATGCTTAATTAATCGGACTACAATCGGTATCGGTAGTGTTTTGCAGTAAGTATGTATTTTACACCCGATGACTATGGCTTGTTAAGGCCAAGGCCCGTTATAATATCGATTTGAAAATATAGATTTCAATGGCCCATTTAGCATTGCACTACGTTGCCATGACAGTCGAGCCACTGTTATTTGTAACGGAGGCGAGCGAGCATCATCAAAATTTTAAACATTTGGAATCCAGAATAAGAAAAATTGAATTGTGTAGGATGACGTTGGCAGGGCAACCTGGGTCAGGTCATCCCTTATTCTGACGGCGAAGTCCATCGCGTGCCAGTTGGCACATGCCGCATTTCTCAAAAAACTTCCGTAGAAGACCATCGTGTGCATAGAGGTAATGAACCTTAGCTTTAGGCTAAGTTAACCTAAAGCTAAGGTTCATTACCTCTATGATCGTGTGCCGCTTGGCACACGCTCTGTTGCCAGGTTTGGTATTATGTTATACTTTGACTATTGCAAGTGCATACATTCGTAATGAAAACTGGCAACATCGGTCACAGGTTTAAAATTTGGCGCTCGTTGCGGACTGTGCCAGTTGGCACTCCATGGCTTTCCACGCATTCATATTTTATTTTCTGTGAAGCGTACAAGAGAAGCTAACCTTTTGGATTTTTTTTAACAGTACACGTGCAATTCTTTTCTTGAGGAATACCCAAATTCCCATAGAGAGCGCGTTCGAAGTTTACAAATGGCAGGCATTTGAAGTCAGTTTGTGCCAGCTGATACGCGATGGCCTTCGCCGGGTTAATCACTGGCAGTCGTATTGATATAAGTTGTTGTGCGACAGAGCATAGAATAGTAGTAGAATACAGAAATTAGGAAAGCATCTAGAAAATATTAAGTAGGATATTTCTTCGTTTGTAAATTCGGCAAATATTCCTTGGCCACTAAGACTTTTCACTATATTTTAATTTAATGGCTGTACATTTAATTTCAAGTATTTGATAATGCCACAACAATGCTAAATATTGAATTTTGAATTAATTTACAATTACTTTGGAATGAATACAACAACAGAGAGGCTAATTCGTGATTTAATTATATTTAGAAGCTAGCATCTTAGGAACGAGGCACGACGGCCGTAGTCTGATGTCTGATTATAACCTTAGACCTTAGAGATTTGTGCGCGTCTGTCTTTGAACTGTGCTGTGACTGTGCATATATACAAATTAAATATGAAACCGGAATGTGAATGTTGCACCATTCACCATAACACAACAATTACATTACATTTGTATACAAGATACGAGTATGTAACAAGAAGTTACAATATTAAACTTATCAATTTGAGTACATCTATGTATATACGGATATATGAGTCATCCTGGATAGCCTTGCTTTGTGTGAACCTACACTGAAACTGGAATAGGTATATCTTTCACGGAATACGGAACCCACGACCTGGGTTATTTATGATGAGTTATCGCAATAGTACACAAGCAGATCTATATATCAATGAAAATGAATATTCTATTCTCTGTTCTGTAGTACCCGAATTTGCATTCTACGGTCGTGTGCCAAGATTATCAAGTGGAAATCGGATAGAACAATCCTGGGATTGAGCATGCAAATAAAACTCAAACAAGGCTTGCATTGCACTACCTCCTACTATATATTATGAAGAGATAGAGATTCCTATTTGGCACACTAAAAATACTACGGCCTTACAAGCTATACACAAGGACAAGGCCAATCCTATGCAAATAGTCCAAAATAGCACGTTGCAAGATTTGCAGAGCAATAGTAGTGACATATTACAAATTGCAACGCAGTACATGTTGTTATTCCCGACACACTTTTATTCTATCCTACGCGTAGCCTTCTGAAACCGAGGTTCAACCCTGCCCTGGTTGGACACTGATACTGATAATAGCTTCAGCTAATTCCTGCCTCATTTGGAAGTATAATGCAATCACAACAACACTGCCTGCAACGCATAATTGAAATTAATGGATTTTGTTTGGTCATTCGTACCCAAAGCCTTTCGGTTTAAATAATATTCAATAGTTCCAGTCCATAGGTCCACATGGACACCAACTATGGCGCCTTGACCAAACGGCTTAGTGTAATTTTTTGACACACCAGCATGTTGAATAGATCCACTGTATGAGAGACCCCAGGATTCTTGGTCAAATCCGAGTAGGCTCACGAAGCTGTGAGAGTATTTGGCTAAATTGACGGCGTCTGTTCCAACGCCGATCATCTGAAAGTAGATGAATATATTTAGATTTGTGTCTTCAATTTTTGTTGTAATTCAGAAATCAATTTAAGTAAGTGGTTCTCTATGCAATATGCAATACTAAACACAAAATATATATTTACAAATTGCGTATTGTGTTCATCACTTTACCATATCCGTTCCATACACCTCGCTACTCATCTGAATTTCAAAGTAGTGATGATATCCTTTTTCTAAGGGAGCCGTGCCTCGTACCGCAACGGTCCCAACACTGAATCCAGGGTTGAATTGTACTGTCTGTCCTGAGTTCTTGAACACGGCTGGTGATTGGTCTGAATCCCATGTCCAGTCAAAATCTACAAATTACAAAATCAGCCATTAGCAGTTATCTGCGACTTCATTTACATCCTACATCTGATAATTTTTTAAAATTCAAATCAACTCTCCTTTTGTTCTACATAGTATTCGCTATTTCCACATACAAACCTTAGACACTATAGAAATACGTGTACATCAACCCAATTAATTTTACAACATTTTATGGAAATAAAAACAAAATACATAACACCAATTATTACGTCTAAAGTTTTGATTTGCAAATTAGTCGACAATCCGTAAAGTCTTTCTTGCTGATGCTGATTGTTATTCAAATCTTGTATTCAAATAATATTTATTTATTTGTATGTAGAACACAACTCAGTGAGAACGGAAGAAGGTTGAACAAGGATGAGAAAATGTACTGAGAACCACGTGCAAGTCACGAAAAAATTATTCCGTTAAACTGAAACTGATTTAAGATAAGTACACCAAATTCCCACTGCTAATTTCATTGTATTTTTGCACAGGGTGAGCGTCAAACGTTTATGCCCTTCAAACTTTCTAGCCTGAACCTTGAACCTCAGAGCCATGCCCAGTGAACTTGTTTTCTAACTACAGCCGATGGTAATTTCCTGGTTTAATTCAATTATTTGAAACCAATGGAAGGCAATATCCAAAATTTTAACACTACATTGTCATGGCAACTGGTGTTATCAGGAGGAAATGGCAATTTATTCTAGTTTTTAGTATCCCTGCTCCTAGGATAAATGTGTCAGCGATACATAAGTTTATAGCGTTTTGCTAAAAAATTGTTCCAGAATTTCGAGGCAAGTTTCGGTACCACGTTAATGTTAACATGATATTTCTTCTAAAAATTGTGTCTGTATTATTATTTAAATTAGATTATTGGCTTGTTGTAAATATATTTTTTCGCGATTTGGTTCAGGCAACAACGTTTTGAACTTGGAGACAGTTTCCGGTCCCACCCTGTACATTTGGATTATGGCTAACTAAAAGCTGCGCCAAAGATGTAAAATGCTTGAAACGAAGTCATATTCATAAGCCAAATTTTTGATGGTTCGACTTGTTTTATTGCTACTCTTAGCTATTATTATCTGCTTCCTTTAACAACAAACAAGAGGAAGTGTAATTTGCAGTTATCTTAGAAGCCCATTCAATTGCAATTGAACTAAATTATGCTGAAAGACTTTTGCAACGGAAGCATTAAACTTACAATCTCCGAAGTCACCACACTTTTCTTCCATAGTGAATGAGTTCAATTAAGTACAGTTTCATTCGGTACACTTCGATCTCTTCAGATCCCACGCCACGCTTTCCTTCTGAACTTGTCAAAGTTTTTTCAACTGCAGAACTTGAACTTCAGCTTCTAGCACGTTGAGCGTATTCCGAGCATACCTGAATAATACAATGAACAAAGTTTCAAGATCAATGACGATAAACGATGAAGCTTCAATGTTCAATGTTTCAACTAGGATAAGTAAGCTAGGCGTCCTACACTCTCTGTCCTCAACAATGCAATGTCAAGGAGTAAAATTAGTTACTACAAATAAACTAAACCCAAACCCAACCTTACGCTCAGCACGAGAAGGGCTGAACTGAAACTTAATGTATTCAAGATCATAATTGTTCTTACGCCACACAACTCGTTACGCAAATAAATTATTCTCCTTCTTCAACGACGTAAAAAATGCTCAGGATAGACTCGAGTCAAGAATGAACTGAGGATTCACGTGGTTAAGCCAAAGCCAAGTAGATGCATATTTAATATTTACCATAACAAAAAATAGTTGACCAAAAGACGCTGATGCTGTGTGGTATTGATTAAAAATAATAGCCGAAAGGTGTATCTCTGACTTCGGCGTGCCAAGCCAAACCGGTTATGGTTATTCGTTATTCCATTAACGTATACCACTTTCAATTTAAAAAATAATGACAGGACAGCTTATAAATTCAATGGGCTTTCTTGTCTAGCTAAAAGCTATAAAACTGCAACCATGACCTTAGTTTCATCTGATTTCGAATTCGACGTAAAATATGGAATGCACTGGATTTCAGTTTTTTCCATTGTTACAACTTTGGATATCAGAAGCTAGATCTAGCTCTGTTTTGGATACACTACAAACTACAACGATACAATACAGGGTGAGTGAGCGATTTACCCTTCTTTTGAAGAAAATCTGCAATCTGGAACCAACGAACGGAGCACAACGTAAATTGTGTGTTCAATTGAAAATACTATTGATAGAAGGATATTCGTTCTTTCTGATTTTTGTCAGATTTCTGAATGTTTTGAAAAAACAAAAATGTATTAGAATTACGTGGACTTGGTTTAAAATGACATAGCAACTATGTAGCAACCGCGATATTTCAGGGTAGACGACGAAAAATGGCACTGCCTTCCATTTACATGCATTTAAAATCCTAATTGCGATGACAATTACCTAGTGAAAGTGATTCGAACAATAGAAAAGCTACTTTGAGAACAAAATCTGAAATAATTCAGAACTCCTCAGATCAGCTCGATCGATTGTGTTTTCCATAGAATTAACCTCATTTTTGAGTCATTCTTCACAACAATCTTTCTCTTCCTTTCTTCTCTCTTCTCTTCTTTTTTCCTCTTTTTTTTCCTTTTCCTTCTCTTTCCCTCATATTTTTTCCGTTCCCTTTCCTGTCTACTTTCCCTTCTCTGATCATCTTCCTAGTTTTCATACCTTCTATATATTTAAAAACACTGCAATGGTTGGACAAAATCAGACTTATTCGAGACGAAGATTTGGATTTGACATTTGACAATTTAAAGGAAATAGACATGTGCGTAGATATATACTTATTTAAAGTGCCAAATCGGGTTAAAACGCAGAATTCTCCTTTTTCAAAATGTTAAACATGAGAATTTGAAAGTTTTGGGGTAAATCTGTAAGGAAAGTGGACTACAAAAGGATATCAGCCTGGATTTTGCACTAAGCGCAAACGATTTTTAAGTTTTTGCGTCGTATTTCCTGATTTTGTGTACCCACAACGCTGAGGGGATCGGCGACCAGGGTAGGCAGTTAGTTAAATCTCAGAGGGGTGACGGCTTCCAGGAAAGTCTCAGGGGGTGACCTGGCTACCCCCATTGCCCATGTATGGTTCGCACTTCGCACCACGCATTTTTATCTCATGCTCATGTGGAATTGCATGCTATCAGTTCTAAAAATATTTTCTTAATTAAGATTTCCTAAGACACGTTTATGTGGCTTCTAAGCATGCTGTGTACTGAATGTGAAGGTATATACTACAATATAGTTGATGTCATTAGGCGTCCAAAACAAGTCGTAAGTCGTTCGTAAGTCGTCGTAATAGTGGTGAGACATGCAAAACAACAGTTGAATGACCACAAAGCTGAAATTCAATGTTAGAACTTTGGCATGAAGGACGGCATAAAGCAAAAAGCAAACGCTAATCCTGATATCATAATAAATCATGATTTAAGTTGTATCTATCTAACCTGTCTTACCCAGTACTTACTCATCTTCCAGCAAGAAAAAAGAAAACGGATCTAAATTGAATGACTCAACATCAACAAAATATCACCTGCTGCGGTTTAATAAAAAATAACACTACCTACATAGATTAAATATACCACAAACCACAAGTCACAAGTTTTGTATTGTATCATGGTCAATAGTCATACTATTTAGCAGAGCAGTGTATTTTTTGCATATACAGCTTGTGTATTAATACTTTTTTTTTTCAGAGGAAAGTCCAAAGTTTTTCTAAAAATCTTTCTCACACAATACACAAGCTTAACGTTCATTGATGTTCATTAGGTGATACGAAAATGTATGAGCATAAGCCTATGCAAAAATTCAACCAATAGCACGCAAAAAAAAGTGCAGCTAAGGAAAAACTTAGAATATTCAAGTGTGGTGGCAACCTTCAAGTTTGGTTAAAATTTGAAGTGCAAATTGATGTTAGGCATGCCTATGCCTAAATACTGAGTGTATTTACCCTTGAACCCGACACAGACAACTACACAATACAATCCCTATTGTATGTAGTCACTCTTAATGATGAAGAGTTGAATGTCCTAAAGATACAGATGGACAAGAACCAGAACTACCCGGAGGCTGTTGCTGTCTGTTGTTCCAATGTGCCAAGTCTTTAATCACATAATTCACTTAGAATGAGTGTCTCGCACAACAAAGGAGAATCTACAAAAATATGTTTTGCCAGTAAATAGCAGATGGTGGATTATCCACATTTGACGGGCTAGCTTGACATTAGACATTAGCATCTCTATTTATTCTGTGCAGCAAGGAGTTGACAAAATTCCATATTTTACTTAGGATGACCCGCCATGCACTTTCTTATCCATACTGCAGAGGGTGAATTGTTAATTCCATAATGTAATCACGTTATGAATTTGAACAAACTACAAATTGTTAGTATTCAATAGAAATCACTCAAAGTTTTTTTTAGGTTTTTAACCCGACGAATCGCGCTTGTCTAAAATTTTTTAGTTCAAGAAAAATGGGCTTTACAAGTTTACATGAACAATCCTGATGAAGCAAAAATACTTTTTTAAAATACAAGTTTTGGTTTTAAAGTATTCCTGGAAATTTCGTGTCCAGCAAATACTAATCTTTGAACTCTTTGCAATAAATTCAATAATCCAATATTGTAAAGATCAATCGAAAAAAGTCTGGAAAAATTAGTACTTACATCTGTTTGCTATAGGTCATCGTCGTGAGTCGTGTCGTGACCGTGACTCAAGATTCGACTGGTGAGAAAAACAATGTTTAGGCAAGATGATGAGTATGAGTTAAAATATGCATAAAATCACCAGCTCGCCATGCATGCACTGCACACATGTACGTGCATTCCTATAATTTGTCTGAAATATGAAATATATTATACAAATTGTGCAAAGGCTAATGTCCTACACGCATACAAATGAATATTTTAATCTTACCCAAAATGTTAATTAATATTAATAAAGTTTTGGCTAATTCCAAGCGTAGACAAAGAATGTGTTGCCAAACCACTTCAGAATTGCGTTGCATAAGAAAATACGGGTCAATTTAGTGCCACATGGAGTCGAGATGAAATTAGCTCAAAACCCCAAAAGTAGTCCCAAGGTCTCGCACACGAACCACGACGAATTAGGCGTTTTGGCTTGACGTGCTTAAATTTTCTTAACCTATCTTTTTACTCTTCGAAAGGAATAACACGTTTTCTCGCCTAGTAGTAGTAATTCACGTGGTGGATCTGGGTCAACATTTTGGGGTTTTGATAGCATGGTTAAGCAATACGTGGTATAAGTAAGAGGTAAGATCAAGTGTAATCCATTCAAACTGCAGGAGTGACTTACAGTAGTAGAAAGTCAATCCCTCTTCCCTGTGTCCTCTCATTGTAGGAGTATAATGCTCAAAAATTAGTAAAAGGTGTGAGCGTGAAAGGTAAAGTTCAAGTTTCCTACCGTTACGTAACTTGCATCTTTTGACTATATGCTTGAAGGCATTATTGGGCCGGCATTCTACACAATCTCTCAGCGGGGATCATGTTTTGCATCGTAAAACACCAAAAATCTCTTATTTTTCTGCTTGGAATGTGATAGCGAATGACAGTCAGTCTACTACGATGTCGACAGCCTGTTCATTTCAAAAACCGCTCTGAAATTTAACAATAACCCAACCAACTGTTAAATTTTGATAAGTAATTTGACATCATGAATTATTTACGAACACACGAACAACCCTGATCCCGTACAATGCGTAGCTCACATAGCACGTAGTTGTGGCTTTATGGCTGATAAAATTAACCATTAGACCTAGGTTAAACTGAGTTAAAAGTTAGAATGTTAATGTAAAATGTAAATATTATTGAACCGTAATTGCGTTTGC